>JAVHYY010000648.1:0-63592 GCA_035221665.1 Okamejei kenojei
CAGTGGGTAGTTCCGCAAACTGGCTGTGTAGCCAGCACCGGACCAGTGTACCAAGACGGGCCTCCTTTCCCCAACACTCTCCTGGTCATTCTCCTTTCTAGCTGCGGAGCGCCTCGCCGACACTTTCTTACTTTCTGCAACATATCTCCTTCAAACCGTCGCGAATTGGTTCCTAAAGGTAAAAACTTCAACAATCTAGCTCCGTTTTTAATACTTTAACCGCTCGTGAGGAGCGCTGCTGCTCCAACCGCGACAGGCACCAGCGTCTGACGTCATGACGCACCAACGGCTGTACGGGCTTCTATTCAGTAGTCACTCACGTGTCTCGAAGTAAAAATAGCAGGAGCTATGACAGAAATATTTCATATGTCATTAGAAACGGAATAGTGCCGGTGGATTGGCGTACTGCGCATGTTGTTCCATTGTTTATAAAGGGTTCAGTATTAAACATAGCAATTTTAGGACCTATTAGTTGATGTCAGGGTGGGCATATTAATGTAAAGGGATACTAGAGATAATAATATATAAGCATTCTGGATAAACAGGGTCTGATCAGGAACAGTCACATGGATTTGTGCCTGGAAAGGTATGTTTGACAAACCTACTTGAATTTTTTGAAGCGGAAACTAGGAAATTGACGAGGGTAAAAGCAGATGTTGTCTATAGGATTTCAGTAAGGCCTTTGACAAGTTTCCCCATGGATAGGTTGGTTATGATGGTTCAATCTTTTTGGTGTTAATGCGGAGTAGCAAGATGGATTCCAACAGTGGCTGAATGGGAGATTTCAGAGAAGTAAATGGGGATGGCTGTTGTAGGTTGGAAGCCGGTGACCAGTGGGGTGCCTCAGGGATCTGTGTGGTCCACTGTTGTTTTTCATGTACATCCAATGATCTGGAGACTGGGGGGAAAATTGGATAAGTAAGATGCAGATGATACTAAGATAGGTGGTGTTGTGGATAATGAGTTGATTTTAAAGTCTACAGAGAGATTTGGGCAATTGGAAAAGTGGGTGAAAGATGCAGATGAGTTTTATGTGTTAAGTGTGAAGTGCTACATCTGCAGGTCAAATTCATATAGGACGTACCTGGTAAAATGGTAGGGAATTGAGGGAATGCTGTGGAACAGAGGGATTAGGAATAAACTGTGCATAGTTCCCTGAAGGTGGAATTCGCATGTTAGATTGTGGTGGTAAGAAGCCTTTGGTGTGCTGGCCTTTATAAATCAGAACATTGTATTAGGAGTAGGGAAGTAATTTAAAACTGTCAAGGCATTGGTAAGTCCAATTCTGGGAGTTGGTGTACAATTTTGGGGTCGCCTTGGCTGTGAGCTGGATAGGAAGGATGCAACAAATAGAGAGAGTACAGAGGAGATTTACTAGGATGTTGCCAGGGTTCAGCAACTATGTTACAGAGAAAGGTTGAACTAGTTAGGTCTTTATTCTTTGGAGCGCAGAAGGTTAAGGGGGGACTTGATTGAGGTCTTTAAAAATGATGAAAGGGATAGGACAGAGTTGACGTGGTTACGTTTTTCCCTTTGTGGGTAGGGAAGATTCAAACTGAGAATTAAGGCATGACATGAGAAATTAAGGGACAGAAGTTTAGGGGTAACATGAGGGGAACTTCTTTACTCGAGGGTGGGTGGCTGTGTGGGAATGAGCTTTCAGCAGAAGTGGTGGAGGCAGGATCGATTTTAACATTTAAGAGTAAAGTGGATAGGTATTTGGACGTGAAGGGATTGGAGGGGTATGGTCGGGTGCAGGTGATGGGGACTAGGGGGAAAACAAATGGTCGGCACGTTGGAAGGTCCGAGAGGGCTGTTTCGTGATGTAATTGTTATATGGTTATAATTCCAAGATATTGATATTTTCATTTGCTTCTTAAAAGGGAAATTGTTGTCGTATATGTGGGTTAATTCCCATTATTGGCATGTTCTCTTTTTATTCATTAATTCTATTTCTGGAAATCAAGGACAAATTGAGTTATTCAGAATCAAAATACACAGGACTAGAGGTTAAGAGTCCTTGTGCCAGTAGGTGGGGGAGCATTTCACGGACTTGCATTGATTGCTGAGTGTGGTCGACGCTCAACATTCATAGGGGGGAGGGCGGGTGGGGGGAGGGGCCCCGTCCTGAAAACCGTGACTAAATAGAAGGGGTAGTGGTGGGGTAGTATAGTTAGATCTTGCCTGGGTAACCTTCAGGACTGTTGGGCACAGGACACATCATCTGTAGTGTACCTTGCATCATGGGTGTTTCGGCCTTTTAACCACTATACACCCTCCACAAGGGCGGCCCGCTGCAGGATGATCAGCCCTCAGCGCGTCTGTCCGCGTGTCTCAACTGCCTCAAAGTTCACCATGACGTATTTGGGGACCAGCATTGTGTTCTTTTACGCTTGAGGCCAATCCAACACTGACTTCTTTCAGCCGCGTCTGAGAGTGATCTTATGGTCTTACGCAGAGCCTGACCTTGGATTCCAAGATACTCTTCAGCAGGTCTGTTGGTAGATGGGGTCGCAACCAAATCTACTGCTTCCCACTTCAACTGGATCGATAAACGTTGATGTTCCAGCCACGCGGCATTTCCTCTGCCTCAAGCTATGTGTAGCGCAGCTTCTTACGCTCATAGGCCTCCAAACAGAGTTTTCTCCCATTGAAACTGTGTGCTCTATGATGTAAGCAGTCTTCTGTGAAAGGGTCCAGAACCACCAAGTCTGGCCTGTGGTTGGTTTGAAGCAATTTCAGGTTGGAAAGATTAGTTGTCGGCCGATGTCCGCCAGCATCCTCCAGGTCAGGGCCTGCATAGGTTTCCTTTTTATCTAGTGGAAGGTTTGTTTAGGTGTTTTCTGTCCTTCTCGGATTAGGTTGTCGCCTTATGGGGTGGGGTTGCTTGCTCCGGAGGAAGGAGTTGGTAGCACACAGCCTGTTCTCAAGGGCCTGTTTGCCAGGCTTTTAATACTGATTAATGCCGCAACGTGTTATCCCTCTTGCGTGAGGTGACTGGTCTTGCTGCCTACCATGATGTGTTTGTGGGTCACTGGAGTAGGGCGTGGGCACTGGTTGGATCCTCGCCGTACCTCTGGTTTGAGGTTCTTTGGTGAATGATGGGGACGTTGTATGTCGCTCTGATGATGAAGTGATCGTGCTTGATTCCATTTCCCATAGTTCTTTCCAGCTGTTCTTCCTTACGCTCCACACCTTCCACTGCATCATTGCCCCTGTTTGGCATGAGAGACCGCCTTGCACTTCTTGCGGCCTCCGTCTGTCGCCGCACTACCTCTCAAACACCAGTGTTCCTCCGCTGGATGTTGTGGCCTGCTCGCAAGTTGGTTTACTTGTCGCAGGCCAAAGCTTCCTCTTCCCTGCTGCACTTGCCCCACGACGTCTCTTTGCTGCGTCAGGGCTGATGAAGCTTGCTGTACCTGCGTCACCCCCCCCCCGATGGTGTCCACTTCCGGCCCGTTAATAGGGGCGGAGCAACGAAACAGCAATGATGGTTCTTGTCTCTTGGGTTCCTCAGTGTAATCTGGAGTCTTACTTTGGAATACTTGTTTTCCTCTGTTAGACTAGTGAGAGGTAGTTCCAGGACCCCTTTGCCATAGAGGCCGATGTGTTAGTTAGACATCGTGGACACCGAGCCATTTTCTGCGCTATGAAGCTATATGGTTCGCTCCATCTTCGTCCAACAGTTGTTTTTGGAGCTTCATAAACGGTCAGTGACACATTGTCTGAGGAAGAGCCCAGTCCAAAAAATGATAGGCACCAGAGCTTCAGTTTCCCAGGCAGTTGTTGGGATGTGATTGATGTTCTCAGGCCGGTTGACAATTCTTGGCCTTAGTTGTTGCACCTGCTCTTTGTCCTTGAGACTTGCGTTGTACCATCTCTGCCAGGGCTTTTTACTGGCTTACTCAGACACTGTTGGTATTAGGTCGTCACCGATGATGCAGAACCTTGTGTCTCTAAGCACCCCTTAACTATGGAGATGCTTCGAGACTTACTTGGTTTGAGTTTTCATTCGGGCCACGTGATTTTTCCTCTGCAGCTTTCAAGTTAGCCGCTTGGTGCATGCTGCAGTAGTGGTTATTGTTGTCATATCGTCCATGTATGCCCTGATGGGTGGCAGAACGGAGCCCAGCACTGGTTCGTTCACCGCCCACCATCCATTTTGAGGCCTGATGAGGACTTCCATGGCCTTGTAAAGGCCAAGGGTGAGACTGTGCAGCCTGCCATGATGCCTACTTCCAAGCGCTGCCTTGTTGTACTGATTCAGCTGTTGTGAAGCACAGCTGCAGGTCTTGGAAAATAGTTCTTGCCAGTGTGGTGATGAGCTTGGTACATGGAAAATGCATTACATTACATTAAAATCTAATAAGTTGGGATACTGTTTAGGGCTTTGTATATAAAGCAATACTCATTCTGAGTATAAAGAGATTTTATTTTCAGTTTCTTTTGTTTCATACCCGTATATTTCAGGATGTAATCTCATAGATTGTGCTAATGGGTTCAGTTGCCAGTGCGAACAGTTAGTGGGGTTAGAGGACAACCTTGTCTACAGCCTTGGATTAAATTAAATTTAGTTGATAAACATTATTTGATTGTAAAATTTAATAATATCTAGCTAAGCTGTTGGTTTAATATATAGTAGTTTAAACCCATGTTATAAATCTCCAAATGAAAAGTTTCAATAACCGAAAATAAATAAGACCATTCACTGATCAAAAGCTTTCATCTGCATCTAATGAAATAATTGCTAGATATTTATTAATATTTCTTTTTGTGTGTATAATATTGAATATCGTCTCAGGTTATATGAGGAGTATCATTTTGGTATAAAATTCTGTTTGATTCTAATGAATTACTTTATTAATCACTGTATTTAGTCTTTGTGCTAGTTATTTTGGTTAATATTATTTCATCAGTATTTAAAGAGCTATGGCTCTATATGGACCCTGGATCATCCAGAATCTCCAGCAGTTTCTAATAATCCATCCAGCCGTCCTAATAATCCTCCAGCAGTTCTAATAATCTCTCCAGCAATTCTAATAATCCTTTCCAGCAGTTCTAATATATCATCCATCAGTTCTAAAATACCTCCAGTAATTCTAATAATCCATCCGTAGTTCTAATAATCCTCCCAACAGTTCTAATAATCCCACACTGCAGTCCTATTAATCCATCCAGCACGTCCTAATAATCCATCAAGCAGTCTTAATACTCCATCGAGCAGTCCCATTAATCCACCCAGCAGGGGGGGCCCTAATAATCCACCAGCAGTCTAACAATCATCCAGCAGTTCAATTTAATCAGCCAGCTGTCAAATAATCCATCCAGCAGTTCAAATAATCATCAGCAGTCCTAATAATTCCATCCGCAGTAAATAATCCTCTCAGCAGTTCAATAATCCTTCCAGCAGTTCTAATAATCCCATCAGCAGTCCGAATAATAAACCCACCCAGCAGTTCTTAATAATTCCTCCAGCAGTTCTAATAATCCATCAGTAGTTCTAATAATCCCATTTTTTTAAAACAAATTGTTTTGTAGAAATACAATAAAAAACATTTTGTTGGGTAGTAGTAATACATAATTTAATATTCAAAGTCAAAGTCAAAGAGTTTATTGTCATGTGTCCCTGGACAGGACAATGAAATTCTTTCTTTGCATAGCACAACAGAACATAGTAGGCATTGACTACATTAATTTACTTAATATAATTATTATATACATTTAATTATAAATTAATAAAGTGCAAATAACAGTTGGAGGGGTATTTATGTTCAGAGTTTTGTCGAGCCAGGTTTAATAGCCTGATGGCTGTGGGGAAGTAGCTATTCCTGAACCAGGTCGTTGCAGTTTCTCAGGCTACTGTACCTTTCTACCCGAAGGTAGCAGGGAGATGAGTGTGTGGCCAGGGTGGTGTAGGTCCTTGTTGATGCTGCCAGCCTTTTTGAGGCAGCGACTGTCCCCCCTTCTTGGTAGATCCCCTCGATGGAAGGAAGGTCAGAGCCGATGAGGACTGGGCAGTGTTTACTACTTTTTGTAGTCTTTTCCTCTCCAGGGCACTCAAGTTGCCGAACCAAGCCACGATGAACCAGTCAGCAAGCTCTCTACTGTGCACCTGTAGAAGTTAGAGAGAGTCTTCCTTGACAGACCGACTCTCCCGTAATCTTCTAGGTGTTAGAGGCGTGATGAGCTTTCTTAATAATTGCAATCTGTGTTCTCGGACCAGGAAAGATCTTCACAGTTGTGCACGCCCAGGAATTTGAAGCTCTTGACCCTTTCACATCGACCGTTGATATAAACAGGACTGGGTCCCCATCCTACTCCTTCCAAAGTCCACAATCAGATCCTTGGTTTTGCTGGTGTTATTTTTGGGGGGGCCAGGTTATTGTGCTGGCACCATATGGACAGTGCTCGATCTCTTTCTGTACTCGAATCATCCCCATTTAGTGATACGTCCCACCTACAGTGGTGTCGTCAGCGAAACTTGATGATAGAGTTCGCACTGTGACGGCTACGCAGTCATGAATATAGAGTGTTGGGAGTACATTAACAGCGGGGGGGCTGAGCACGCTAGCCTTGAGGTGATTCCGTGCTGATTGTTATCGAATCTGACACATTTCCAACAATACGAACAGACTGTGGTCTGTGAATGAGGATAGTGTCGAGGATCCAATTGCAGAGGATGCGCAGAGACCCAGTTCTGTGAGTTTGGTAACCAGCTTGGAGGGGATGATTGTGTTAAATGCCGAGCTTGTTGTCAATGAATAACAGCCTGACATATGAGTTTTTGTTGTCCAAGTGGTCCAGAGCAGAGTGGAGGGCATGCGAGATCGCATCTGCACCATATAACCTATATAAACCATATTAACCATATAACAATTACAGCACGGAACAGGCCCTCTCGGCCCTTCCAGTCCGTTTGCCGACATTTGTTTTCCCCTAGTCCTATTACCTGCACTCAGACCATACCCCTCCATTCCTTCACGTCCATATACCTATCCACTTTACTCTTAAATGTTAAAATCGATCCTGCCTCCACCACTTCTGCTGGAAGCTGATTCCACAACATCCACAACCCTCTGAGTAAAGAAGTTCCCCTCACGTTACCCCGAAACCTCTGTCCTTAATTCTCATGTCATGCCCTCTTGTTTGAATCTTCCCTACCTCAATGGGAAAAAAAAAGAGATCGTATCCACGTTCAACTCTGTCTATTCTTTCATCATTTTAAAGACCTCAATCAAGTCCCCCTTAAACCTTCTGCGCTCCAAAGAATAAGACCTAACTTATTCAACTTTCTCTGTAACATAGTTGCTGGAAACCTGGCAACATTCTACTAAATCTCCTCTGTAAAAGGTCTCTTTATTTTTGTTGACATCCTTCCTATAACTAGGCGACCAAAATTGTACACCATACTCCATGAATTGGTCTTACAATGCCTTGTACAATTTTAACATTACGTTCCCTACTCCTATATTCAATGCTCTGATTTATAAAAGCCGGGCACACAAAGGCTTTCTTTACCACCTGTTTACATGCGATTCCACCTTCAGGGAACTATGCACAGTTATTCCTAGATCCTCTGTTCCAAGCATTCCTCAATTCCCTACCATTTACCATGTACATCTATTTTGATTAGGCCTGCCAAGATGTAGCACTTCACTCTTAACAACATTAAACTCCATCTGCCATCTTTCAGCCCACTTTTCCAAATGGCCCAAATCTCTCTGTTAGACTTTGAAAATCTACTTCATTATCCACAACAACACCTATCTTAGTATCATCTGCATACTTACTTATCCAATTTTCCACCCCATCATCCAGATCATTGATGTACATGACAAACAACAGTGGACCCAACACAGATCCCTGAGGCACCCCACTGGTCACAATTACAGCACGGAAACAGGCCCTCTCGGCCCTTCCAGTCCGTGCCAACCATTTGTTTTCCCCTAGTCCCATCTACCTGCACTCAGACCACATCCCTCCATTCCCTTCCCGTCCATATACCTATCCGTTGATCTGTTGTGGCGGTAAGCGAACTGCAGTGGGTCCAGGTTTTTGTCAAGGTAGGAGTTGATTTGCGCCATGATCAACCTCTCGAAGCACTTCATCACCACAGGCGTTAGTGCCACAGGTCGATAGTCATTGAGGCACATCACCTTGCTCTTCTTGGGCACTGGTATTATTTGATGCCTTTTGAGGCAGGTGGGAACCTCAGACCTCAGAAGTGACAGGTTGAAAATGTCCATAAAACTCCAGCAGTTAGTCCGCACTGGTTTTTAAAAACACGACCAGGTATGCCCATCAGGTCCAGACACTTTTCGAGGGTTCACCCCTTGAAGGATTGATTTCCTGACGTCGGCCTCTGTGACTGAGGACTGAAAAACCATCACAGCGAATGGGGCTCGGGGAGGCACATCGGTGTTTTCCCTATTAAAGCGCGCGTTTAAAATGCATTGACTCCTCAGGGAGTGATGTATCGCCGACATGCGAGCTGCTCCTGGTTTCACCTTGTAGGAGGTGATTGCATTCAGTCCCTGCCACAGCTGCGAACATCTGTTCTCATCCTCCAGTTTGGAGGCAGAAGTCCCTTTTGGCCTTTTTGATGGCCTTACAAGGTCGTATCTGGACCGTGTAGACAACTGTATCATCAGACATGAATACCCGGTGTCTGGTCTTCAGAAGAGTGCGGAATCAGAGTTCATCCAAGGTTTATTAGGAAACACTCGGAAGGTTTTTGTAGGGATGCAGTCCTCCACACATTTATTAATGAAGTCTGTAACGACTGTGGCGTAGTCATTCAAGTCGTTGCCGAGTCCTTGAACATTGCCCAGTCTACAGACTCCAATCAGTCCTGTAGTGTTCCTCTGCCCCCCCCGACCAGGTCTGTTCTGTCCTCACCTTTTTTCTGGGGGTGTGTGCTCTTTAATTGCTGCCTGTTAGGCAGGAAGAAGCAGCATCGCAGTATGGTTCAGATTTACCGATGTGAGGCGAGATAGGGCTTAGAGAGGTAAGCATTCTTGATGGTGGTGTGTAGCAGTGGTCGAGGGTGTTGTTGGTCCTCTGGTGCCACAGGAGACATGATGGTGGAAGTTAGGGAGCGATTTCTTGAGGTTTGCCTTATTGAAGTCCCCAGCATGGTGGTAAAGCCTCGGGGTAAGACGTCTGGTGTTTGTTGACCACGGCTGTGCGCTCCCCAGTGGCAGACAGACGTCTGCCTGGGGTGGGATGTAGACCGCGGTCAGGATGATGGAGGTGATTCCTCGGAGGTAGAGGGATGGCACTTCACCGCCAGATGTTCGAAGGATAAAATTGGACCATTAGAGAACCAGAATGGACAGCTATCTGCAGAGCCAAACGAGATGGGGGAGATATTGAACAATTTATTTTCTTCGGTATTCACCAAGGAGAAAGAAGGATATTGAAACTCGGTGAGTTAAGGGGAAAAAGTAGAGTAGCTATGGAAACTATGAAATTCAAAGAGAAGGACGTACTGACAATTTTGAGAAATGTAAAAGTGGATAAGTCTCCAGGTCCTGACAGGATATTTCCCTAGGACATTGAGGGAGTTTAGTGTAGAAATAGCAGGAGCTTGACAGAAATATTTTCAAATTGTCATTAGAAATGGGAATAGTGCGGAGGGATTGGCGTTATGCGCATGTTGTTCCATTGTTTAAAAAAGGGTTCAAAGAATAAACACAGCAATTATAGACCTATTAGTTTGCGTCAGTGGTGGGCAAATTAATGGAAAGGGATACTTAGAGATATATATATAAGCATTGGATAAACAGGGTCTGATCAGGAACATGTCAACATGGATTTGTGCCTGGAAGGTCATGTTTGACAAACCTTCTTGAATTTTTTGAAGCGGTTGGGTAACTAGGGAAATTGACGAGGGTTAAAGCTGTGGATGTTGTCTATATGGATTTCAGTAAGGCTTTGACAAGGTTCCCCATGGAAGGTTGTGTTAAGAAGGTTCATTCTTTGGGTGTTAATGGCGGAGTAAGCAAGATGGATTCAACAGTGGCTGAAATGGGAGATGTCAGAGAGTAATGGTGGATGGGGCTGTTTTGTCAGGTTGGAAGCCGGTGTGACCAGTGGGATGCCTCAGGGATCTGTGTTGGTCCACTGTTGTTTGTCATGTACATCAATGATCTGGATGATGGGGTGGGAAATATTGGATATCGTAAGTATGCAGATGATACTAGATAGGTGGTTGGTTGTGGATAATGAAGTAGATTTTCACCAAGTCTACAGAGAGATTTGGGACCATTTGGAAAAGTGGGCTGAAAGATGGCAGATGGAGTTTAATGCTGTTAAGTGTGAAGTGCTACATCTTGGCAGGACAAATCAAAATAGGAAGTACATGGTAAATGGTAGGGAATTGAGGAATGCTGTGGAACAGAGGGATACTAGGAATAACTGTGCATAGTTCCCTGAAGGTGGAATCGCATGTAGATAGGGTGGGTAATGAAAGCCTTTGGTGTGCTGGCCTTTATAAATCAGATGTATTTGGAATATAGGAGTAGGGAAGTAATGTTAAAATTGTACAAGGCATTGGTAAGACCAATTTGGAGTATGGTGTACAATTTTGGTCGCCTTGTTATAGGAAGGATTGTCAACAAAATAGAGAGAGTACAGAGGAGATTTACTAGAATGTTGCCAGGGTTCCAGCTAACTATGTTACAGAGAAAGGTTGAACAAGTTAGTAGGGTCTTTATTCTTTGGAGCGCTGAAGGTTAAGGGGGGACTTGATTGAGGTCTTTAAAATGATGAAAGGGATAGATAGAGTTGACGTGGATACGTTTTTCCCATTTTTTTTATTTTTTTGAGGGTTAGGGAAGATTCAAACAAGAGGGCATGACATGAGAATTAAGGGACAGAAGTTTTGGTGAGAGTCGGTAACGTGAGGGGGAACCTCTTTACTCAGAGGGTGGTGGCTGTGTGGAATGAAGTTCCAGCAGAAGTGGTGGAGGCAGGATCAATTTATAACATTTAAGAGTAAAGTGGATAGGTATATGGACGTGAAGGGAAATGGAGGGGTATGGTCTGAGTGCAGGTAGATGGGATAGGGGAAAACAAAAATAGTCGGCACGGACTGGAAGGGCGATGAGGGCTGTTTCCGTGCTGTAATTGTATATGGTTATATGGTTATATGGTTAATTGCGGGTTTAAATGTAGGGTTGTTTCAATGGGAAGAATTAGTGGTAAATTATCCAATTTTAGTGTCTTTTTTAATTGTTTCCAAATGCGTATTCCACTATATATTATTGGGGTTTTCACTATAGGTTTTTTTACTTAATTTAGTAATAGCAAATAAGATCGACCAATTTCAAAAGGTAAACAGTCTTCCTTTTCCATTTTTTAACTAATTTGGTTGTTTGGTCCAGTTCGAGCAGTTCTAATAATCCATCAAGCAGTTCTATAATCAGTCCAGCATTTCTAAATAATCCCTCCAGCCAGTTCTATTAATCCATCCAGCAGTCGTAATAATCCATCAGCTGTCCTATTAATCCATCCAGCAGTTCTACTAATACCTCCAGCAGTTCTAATATCATTCCAGCAGTTCTAATAATCTATCCAGCAGTTCTACTAATACCTCAGCAATTCTAATAATCCCTCCAGCAGTTTTAATAAAGTCCATCCAGCAGTCCGAATAATCCTTCCCCCCCCCCCCCTATTCGGCAGGTCTTAATAATCCATCCAGCAAGTTAATAATCCATCCACCAGTTCCAATAATCCATTCAAAAATTATAATAATCCAACAGAAGTCCTAATAAACCTTCCTCCGGTCCTAATAATCCATCCAGCAGTCCTAATAATTCATCCGGTAATCCTAATAATCCATCCACCAGGTCTCGTCATCCATCCACAGCAGATCTAATAATCCCTCCAGCCCATTCAATAATCCCTCAGCAGTTCTAATAATCCTCCAGCAGTCCGATTAATCCACCCAGCAGTCGGAAAATAAACCATCAGGCAGTCTAATATCCACCCAGCAGTCGGGAATAAACCATTCCAGCAGTCAAAATAACCCATCGGCAGGTCTATTATCCATTCCAGCAGTCCTATAATCCATCCAGCAGTTTCTAATAATACATCCAGCAGTCCTATTTAATCCACCAGCAGCAGTTCTATAATCCCTCCATCAGTTCTAATAATCCATCCAGCAGTTGCTAGTATATCCATCCAGCAGTCTAGTTATCCCACAGCAGTTATAATAATCCATCTGACAGGTCTAATAATCCACCCAGTCAGGTCAAATAAATAATCCATCCACCTGTTCCATTAATTCATCCAATAATTTAATAATCCAACCAGAAGTCCTAATAATCCATCCGTCAGTTCTAATAATCCATCAGCCAAATCTAATAATTCATCCTAATAGTCCATCCGGCAGTCTTAATAATCCATTTACAGCCAGTTCTAATAAGCCATCCATCAGTCCAAATAAACCATCCAGCAGTTATAATAATCAATCCAACAGTCCTAATAATACATCAAGCAGTCCAATTAATCCATCCAGCAGTCCAATTAATCCATCCAGCAGTTCTAATAATCAATCTAGCAGTCCTAATAATTCATCGAGCGATCCCAATAATCCATCGAGCGATCCCAATAATCCATCAGATCTGCTGGGCAGATTGCTGGATGGATTATTAGAATGCGTGGATGGATTAGAAAACTTAGACATGCTGGCTGGAGTGGATTATTAGACATGCTGGATTTTTATTAGAACTGATGGATGCATTATTAGAACTGCTGATTGCATTATTAGAAACTGATGGACATGAATGCTGGGATGCATTATTAGACTGCTGGGTGGATTATTAGAACTGCTGGATGCTTATTAGAAGTGGATGCATTATTAGAACTGCTGGATGCCATTATTAGAACTGCTGGAGGCATTATGAACTGAGGATGCATTATTAGACATGCTGGGTGGTTATTAGAACTGCTGATGCATTATTAGAACTGCTGGAATGCATTATTAGACAGTGGATGGATTATTAGAAACTGCTGGATGCCCATTAGAATATTGAACTGCTGGATTGATTATTAGATGCTGGATGCATTATGAAATGCTGGTATTATTAGACCTGCTGGGGATTTACTTGATCTGCTGGATTTCCTTAGAATTTAATGCTGGATTTGATTATTAGAACTGGATGGATTGTGGGGATTAGAACTGCTGGAGTTATTAGGCGGGTGGATTATTAGACTGCTGAGGGATTATTAGAACTGCTGAAGGGATTATATGGAAAATGCTAGGTGGATTATTAGAACTATTTGGATGGTTTTTTAGGACTGCAGGGTAGATTATTTAGAATGCAGGATTGATTATTAGGACTGCTGGATGATTATTAGGACTGCTGGATGGATTTTATTTTAGGATTCTGCTGGATGGATTATTAGATATGTGGGGTGGTTAATTAGATGCTGGATGGATTATTAGGACTGCTGGATGGAATTACTAGGACAGCTGGATGGGATATCCAGCAAGTTCTAATAATCCATCGCCAGCTAGTTCTAATAATCCCCAGTTCTAATAATCCCTCCAGCTGTTCTAATAATCCACCACAGTTCTATAATCACTCCAGCAGTTCTAATAATCCCTCCAGCAGTTCTAATAATCCCTCCAGCAGTTCTCGTAATCCACCCAACAATCCTATTAATCATCCAGCCAGTCCTGTTAATCCATCCAGCAGTTCTAATAATCTATCCAGCAGTTCTAATAATCCATCCAGCCGTTCTAATAACCCATCCAGCATGTCTAATAATCCATCCAGAAGTCCTAATAATCCATCCATCAGTTCAAATAATGCATTGAGCAGTCCTAATAATCAATCCAGCCATCCCAATAATCAATCCAGCAGTCATAATAACCCATCCAGCAGCCCTACAATCCACCCAGCAGTTCAAATAATCCACCCTGCAGTCTAATATATCCATCCAGCACTTTTAATAATCCATCCAGCAGTCCTAATATCCACCAGCAGTCTTACAATCCATCAAGCAGTTCAATAATCACTCCAGCAGTTCTAATAATCCATCCAGCAGTCCTATAATCCATCCAAGCAGTCCTATAATCCTTCCAGCAGTTTAATAATCCATCCAACAATACTATAATCCTGCAGCAGTTCTAATAATCCCTCCTGCAGGTCTAATTAATCCAGCAATTCTAGTAATACCATCCAGCAGTTTAATAATTTAATCCAGTACTTTTAATATATCCCTCCAGCAGTTCTAATAATCCCTCAGCAGTTCTTTCAATCACATCAAGCAGTTCAATTAATTTCACTCAGCAGTTCTCTAATAATTGCTTGATTCTGCCTTTCTATTCATTCTTACTCTAATAAATCTGCGGTTAGGGTTTGATACCTTTGTATATCATTTTCAAATAATCATGAATTTGAAGATTATTTAAAACATTGATTACTTTTCAAATTATATTTAAAATGCAATTTTATATCTACTTATATAATATAATCCATCCAGCAGTTCGAATAATCCATCCAGCTGTTCTAATAATCATATACCCCCCACACACCAACAAACTTTTTTTTTAACAATTACAGCACGGAAACAGGCCCTCTCGGCCCTTCCAGTCGTGCCGACATTTGTTTTCCCTAATCCCATCTACCTGCATCAGTCCATACCCCTCCATTCCCTTCACGTCCATTTATACCTATCCACTTTACTTTTAAAATGTTAAAATCAATCCTGCCTCCACCACTTCTGCTGGAAGCTCACACATTCCACACAGCCACCACCCTTGAGTAAAGAAGTTTCCCCCTCACGTTACCCCTAAAATCTTTCTGTCCCTTAATTCTCATGATATAACACTATCATAACAGTTTGTAGCACTACAATCAATACCAAACGGTATCAAACAGTATAACATACCACTATAAAACGCGATAACACATTATAATACATTAGAATCCCGTGAAACACTATAACACGCTGATAATGCTATACCATAACACACCATAATACACGAAAAACAATATAACATATCCTATAACAAATTATCACAATTTCACTTTATAAACACACTGTAATACACAATAATACATCATAACACAACACGATACACACTATAACACGTAACAATGCACTCTAACACACTAAGATACATAATAATGCACTACAACACATAACTATCACATTACAATACACATTATATATACATTATAACACATACAATGCACTATAACACACAATAACACATTCTAACACATTGCAATATAGTATTATCGGACTATATTTCACTTCAACGCAATATTTATACACGTTAACACCGTTTATACACAATAACACGATATAAACAATATAATACACTTTAACACTTTCAGACCTGTAACTGCACCATAACAATATAATGCACAGGCACAATTTAATAATGATCCCTTTTCCTGTCACTCCCACGTACCGCCTCCACTTGGCCCCCCCCCTCGTAGCCTTCCGGGCTCTAGAAACTATTTATCCAGAACATGCCGTCGGGACATCATCCGCCTCGACTTCTCCACCCCCTGTCTCACTCCAATCTCTCCAGCCTGAACGTACTGCCATCGACTCACTCCGTAACAACCCAGACCTGGGTTATCAAACCCGCCGACAAGGGAGGTGCCGTGGTAGTCTGGCGCATCGATCTCTACAAAGTGGAGGCCATGCGCCCCAACTCTCGGACCCTCTCCTGACTTATACCTGGACATGACCCACTGACGAACACCAGGCCACCATCTCGAGCACCATAACCGACTTCATCAGCTCCGGCTCCCTACCCCCCCGAGCCTCGATCTCATCGTTTGTTTCCCAGCCGCACGGAAAAACCCGATTTTACCTTTCTCCCAAAATCCACAAAACCCGACCCTGCCCTGGCATGACCCATTGTCTCTGCCATGTTCGTGCCCCACCGAACACATTTCCACATACCTTGACGCCATACTATCCCCTTTGTTAAATCCCTCCCCCACCTATGTTCAAGACACCTCCTGTCGGCTCCCGTGCATTCCATTCTCAGGCCCCATCCTCTCATCTTTCACCATGGACGTCCAGTCACTCTACACCTCCATCCCCCACAGGACGGTCTCAAAGCCCTCCGGTTCTTCCTTGACCAGAGGAGCAACCATTACCGTCCACTGACACCTTCTCCGCCTCGCAGAGTTGGTCTCACCCTCAATAACTTCTCTTTTGATTCCTCCCATTTCCTCCAAACACAAGGCGTTAGCTGATGGGCACACGCATGGGCCCCAGCTACGCTTGCCCTCTCTGTTGTGGTACGTCGAACAATAATCCTTGGATTCTCGGCGTTACACCAGGACCCCATCCCGACCTCTACCTCCGTTTACATCGACGACTGCTGTGGTGTCACCTCCTGACCACACACAACTGACTGACTTCATTCATTTCACCAACAACTTCCATCCGGCAACTCAAATACACTTGGAACATTTCCGAACATTTCCTACCATTCCTTGACCTCACCATCTCATATTGCATGTGATACGCTCCCTGACCGACATCCACTACAAACCAACTGACTCCCACAGCTACCTGGACTACTCTTCCTTCCCACCCTGCTTCCTGTAAGGACTCCATCCCCTATTCCCAATTCCTCCGTCTACGCCGCATCTGCTCCCAGGATGAGGTGTTCCACACTAGGTCATCACAAATGGCCTCATCTTCAGAGAGAACGGGGATTCCCTCGTCCCCATTATCGATGAGGCTCGCACCAGGGTTCCTCCATACCCCCGCAACACTGCCCTCGCTCCCCCATTCCCCCACTCGCAAACAGGGCAGAGTCCCTGGTCCTCACCTTTCACCCCACCAGCCAGCAAATACAACACATAGTCCTCCGCAGTTTCGCCACTTCCAACGTGGACCCCTCCACCGCCCATCTTCCCACTTTCCCCCCCTGTCTGCCTTCCGCAAAGACCGCTCCCTTCGCAACTCCCTTGTCAATTTACTTCCCTCCCTCCCGCTCTACCCCTTCCCCGGGCACTTTTCCCTTGCAAAGCCGCAAGAAATGTAAACACTTGTCCCTTCACCTCCCCTCTCCACTCCTTTCAGGGACCCAAGCAGTCCTTCCAGGTCCGACAGAGGTTCACCTGCACCTCCTCCAACCTCATCTACTGCATCAGCTGCTCCAAGATGCCAGATGATCTGTATCGGTGGACCAAGCGGAGGCTCCTTGGCGATCGTTTCGCTGGTACACCGCCGCTCGGTCCGCAAAAACCAACCCGACCTCCCGGTGGCCTCAGCACATCAACTCCCCTTGCTCCCATTCCGTATCCGACCTCTCGGTCCTGGGCCTCCTCCACGGCCAGCGTGAGCAACACCGCAAGATGGTTTAGGAACAGCACCTCATATTCAGCTTGGAACGGAGTCTGCATCCTTTGGGCCGATTGAACATTGAATGTTACTCATTTCTGTTAACCCTTGCTGTCTCCTTCCCTTCCACATCTCTCCCTCAGCCCTCAGGGCAATGGCATTCCCATCTTATCTCTATCTCCCCTCCCCCACCCAGTCGCACCAGCTTCTCATTTTCACACCACAAACTAGCTTTACAATGGCTTGTTGGTTATTTGGCTGTTCCCTTTATCATTCGATACTTTTTTGCATATTCTTTCATTCATTGTTCCTTATCTCTGCACATCACAGTCTATTAATCGCAAATAAAAAAAATCCCTCGTTTCCGTGATCCGTCTGACCAGTCTGAAGAAAGTCGTGTCTCGACCCGAAAACGTCGCCTGTCTCCTTCGCTCCTCTAGATGCCGATGCCTGCACCCGCTGAGTTTCTCCAGCTTTTTGGTGTATTAAACCCCTTAATACAGAATATGTTTGTATTATACTATAACTAATCCCATACACTTGATACACTATATACGATACACCCCGCTAGATATATATTATATAACAGAATCAAAAATGTTTTCCATTGTGAGGGGATATAGGCACCAAAGTCAAAGTCATCTTCTACACATTATCACACAAAATAGTCTACGTAATAACCATATCAACATGCTAACATTTTAACACACTGTATAAATCGATATTCATACATGATAACACAAAAATAACACATTCGAATAATAATACTGAATAGAGAATATATTACTATAACACATTTATTATACATCTTGCAATTTGACAAACTTCATAACAACACATATGCAGTGTTACACAATGTTAAAACACATTAATGACACAGTATTATCACTATAATAAAACAACACACGATTACACACTACTACACACTAAATATTACAATACACACTATTGTAAACGATAACACACTAACACTAGCCCTTCTTCATCGTATGAAAGGCTTTTCTTATAGTGTTATAACAAATGTTATGTTCTATTGTTTTGTGTGATATCGTGTTAGAGTGTTTATCTTCATATGTATTATATCTTGGGGTATTATGATGTTATAATGTATTAAAGTTATGGTATATAATATTGTATTCGAGTGTGTTGTATTGTGGTTGTGTATATAGTGAT
Organism: Okamejei kenojei; assembly: GCA_035221665.1. Lineage (NCBI taxonomy): Eukaryota > Metazoa > Chordata > Chondrichthyes > Rajiformes > Rajidae > Okamejei > Okamejei kenojei. Next base: position 18,508 of record JAVHYY010000648.1, read on the forward strand.
TGTAGCGTGTGATAGACCTATTATAGATGTTATAGTGTGTCTTTACCCTGTGTAGTGTCAATATGTGGTATTTATTTGCGTAGTGGGGCGGTGTTATGTTGCATTGTTTATAAGTATTATAGTGTTATTCTGGTATAGTGTATTTTAGTGTGACGTTAGTGTCTATAAGTGTAATATAGTGTTATTGTGTTTAGAAGGCATTATTGTTCTCTGATATATTTGTATTATATACATTTCATTTAGAAGTAATATAGAGTGAGATATAGTGTGTCCAGTGCATTGTATAGTGTTATTTTGCGCAATTTATATACTATATATTGCGTTAATGTCATAGTTTAAGTATTATAGTGTGCATGATATCGTATAATGTATTATAATGTAATAGTGGATTATCGTGTTTATAGTGTGTTGTATTGTGATATAGGTATTATAATGGTATATATATCTTTTGTGTTATAGTTGTAGTATTATAGTGTTATATTGTAATGTGTTATTATCTAATTTAAGTATTAGTGTGTTATTTGCCTTATGTATTATAGTATTATGTATTATAATGTTATACCGTTAGTGTATAATAATGTATATCATAAATGTTATAATGTGATAACCATATAACCATATAACCATCATAACAATTACAGCACGGAAACAGGCCCTCTCAGCCCTTCCAGTCCGTGCCGACCATTTGTTTTCCCCTAGTCCCATCTACCTGCACTCAGACCTACCCCTCCATTCCCTTCACGTCCATATACCTAGCCACTTTACTCTTAAATGATAAAATCGATCCTGCCTCCACCACTTCTGCGGAAGCTGATTCCACACAGCCACCACCCTCTGAGTAAAGAAGTTCCCCTCACGTTACCCCGAAACCTCTGTCCCTTAATTCTCATGTCATGCCCTCTTGTTTGAATCTTCCCTACCCTCAATGTGAAAAACATATCCACGTCAACTCTGTCTATCCCTCTTCATCATTTTTAAAGACCTCAATCAAGTCCAACCCTTAACCTTCTGCGCTCCAAAGAATAAAGACCTAACTTGTTTCAAACCTTTCTCTGTAACATAGTTGCTGGAACCCTGGCAACATTCTAGTAAATCTCCTCTGTACTCTCTCTATTTTGTTGACATCCTTCCTATAACTAGGCGACCAAAATTGTACACCATACTCCAGAATTGGTCGTTACCAATGCCTTGTACAATTTTAACATTACTTCCCTATCTCCTATATTCAATGCTCTGATTTATAAAGGCCAGCACACCAAAGGCTTTCTTTACCACCCTATCTACATGCGATTCCACCTTCAGGGAACTATGCACAGTTATTCCTAGATCCCTCTGTTCCACAGCATTCCTCAATTCCCTACCATTGTACTTCCTATTTTGATTTGTCCTGCCAGATGTAGCACTTTCACACTTAACAGCATTATTTAACTCCATCTGCCTTCTTTCAGCCCACTTTTCCAAATGGCCCAAATCTCTCTGTAGACGTTGAAAATCTACTTCATTATCCACAACACCACCTATCTTAGTATCATCTGCATACTTAATTATCCAATTTCCACCCCATCATCCAGATCATTGATGTACATGACAAACAACAGTGGACCAACACAGATCCCTGAGGCATCCCACTGGTCACCGGCTTCCAACCTGACAAACAGCCATCCCTACCATTACTCTCTGACATCTCCCATTCAGCCACTGTTTAATCCATCTTGCTACTCCGCCATTAACACCAAAGATTGAACCTTCTTAACCAACCTTCCATGGGGAACCTTGTCAAATGCCTTACTGAAATCCATATAGACAAACATCACTGCTTTACCCTCGTCAATTTCCCTAGTTACCGCTTCAAAAAATTCAAGAAGGTTTGTCAACATGACCTTCCAGGCACAAATCCATGTTGACTGTTCCTGATCAGACCCTGTTTATCCAGATGCTTATATATATTATCTCTAAGTATCCTTTCCATTAATTTGGCCCACCGCTGACGTCAAACTAATAGGTCTATAATTGCTAGGTTTATTCTTTGAACCCTTTTTAAACAATGGAAACAACATGGCACAGTACGCCATATCCTCCGGCACTATTCCTGTTTCTAATTGACATTTGAAAATATTTCTGTCATAGCTCCTGCTATTTCTACACTAACTTCCCTCAATGTCCTAGGGAATATCCTGTCAGGACCTGGAGATTTATCCACTATTATATTTTTCAAAAGTGTCAGTACTTCCTCCTCTTTTGAATCTCATAGTTTCCATAGCTACTCTACTTTTTCCCCTTAACTTACAGAGTTCAATATCCTTCTCCTTGGTGAATACCGAAGAAAAGAAATTGTTCAATATCTCCCCCATCTCTTTTGGCTCTGCAGATAGCTGTCCATTCTGGTTCTCTAATGGTCCAATTTTATCCCTCGTTATCCTTTTGCTATTAATATAGCTGTAGAAACCCTTTGGGTTTACTTTCACCTTTCTTGCCGAAGCAACCTCATATCTTCTTTTAGCCTTCTAATTTTCTTTCTTTAAGATTCTTTTTACATTCTTTATACTCCTCTAGCACCTCATTTACTCCATGCCTCTATAATTATTGTAGATATCTCTCTTTTTTCGAAACAATGTGTCCAAATTCCCTTGAAAACCATGGCTCTTTCCAATTTTTACTATTTCCTTTCAACCTAAACAGGGACATAAAGATTCTGTACTCTTACAATTTCCCTTTTTAAATGTCCTCCATTTCTCTTCTACAATCGCTTCCCATGAAACAAAGTGTCCCAATTCACTCCTTTAAAATCCTTACGCATTCCCTCAAAGTTAGCCTTTCTCCAATCAAAAAATCTCCACCCTAGGGTCCAGTTCTGACTCTCTCCGATAATTATATTTGAAACTAATGGTATTGTGATCACTGGTCCCGAAGTACTCACCAACACACATACCTCCGTCACCTGACCTGCCTCATTTCCTAACAGGAGGTCCAGCACTGCCCCCTTCTCTGGTCGATACCTCTATGTACTGCTGCAAAAAAACTATCCTGCACACATTTAACAAACTCCAAACCCATCCAGCCCATTTACAGAATGTGTTTTTCCCAGTCTAATTTTTGGAAAATTGAAATCTCCCACAATCACTACCTTGTGCTTACTACTAATATCTGCTATCTCCTTACATATTTGCTCTTCCAATTCTCGCTCCCCATTTGGCGGTCTATAGTACACCCCTAAAAGTGTTGCTACACCGTTCCCACTTCTCAGTTTCACCCAAATAGCCTTCCTAGGACGAGCCTCTAATCTATCCAGCCAAAGCACTGCTGTTAATATCTTCTCTGACAAGCAATGCAACACCCCCCCCTCTGGTCCCTCCAATTCTATCACACCTGAAGCAGCAAAAATCCTGGAATATTTAGTTTCCAATCACAGCCCTCCTGCAACCATGTTTCACTGATTGCCACAACATTCATATTTCCAGGTGTCAATCCAGGCTCTAAGTTCATCCACCTTACTTACAATGCTTCCTAGCATTAAAATATACACATTTTAGAAACCCACCATCCCTTATTCTCTGTCTTATTATCTTTTTCATCTTTCTTGCCTATCATTTTGGGTCCGAGTGCTTCCCTTCTCTGCCTATTGCCCCACACACCCTGACCCCTAGCCCCTCTACCTGAGTCCCTCCCCCCAGCCTTTCTAGTTTAAAGTCTCCCCCAGTAGCCTTTGCAAATCTCCCTGCCAGGATATTTGGTCCCCCTCGGGTTCAAGTGCAACCCGTCCTTTGTGCACAGATCATGCCTTCCCCAAAAGAGGTCCCAGTGATCAAGAAACATTGAATCCCTGCCCACTGCACCAGTCCCTCAGCCACACATTTATCCTCCACCTCATTTCATTCCTACTCTCACTGTTCACGCGGCACAGGCAGTAATCCTGAAATCGTTACCCTTTTGGTCCTTCTCCTTAACTTTCCCCCCAACTCCCTAAATTCTCCCTTCAGGACCTCATCACTTTGTTCTGCCTATGTCATTGGTACCTATGTGTACCACAACATCAGGCTCCTCTCCCTCCCTTATCAGAATCTTTTGGACACGTTCTGACACATGCGAGACCCTGGCACCAGGGAGGCAAACTACCATCCGGGTCTCCCGACTGCGTCCACAGAATCGCCTATCCGAACCCCCTAAACTATAGAGTCCCCTATTACAATTGCCCTCCTCTTTTTGCTACCCTTCTGAGCATCAGGGCCGGTCTCTGTGCGGATGCCGGCCGCTGTTGCTGCCCCCCAGCTAGGCTGTCCCCTCCAATCGTACTCAAACCCGAGTACCTATTTTCCAGGTGTACTGTCACAGGGGTACTCTTTAGCCCTGCCTCTTGCCCCTTGCCCTTCCTAACTGTGGACCCACTTGTCTGCCTCCTGTGGTCTGGGAGTGACTCACCTCCCTGTAGCTCCTCTCTATTACCTCTCACTCTCCCTGACCAGACGGAGGTCATCGAGCTGCTGCTCCCAGGTTCCTAAACACTAGTCCTTTAGGAGCCCCATCTCAACACACCTGGCGCAGATGTGGATGTCTGGAGGGCTATCAGATTCCCTGACCTCCCACATCTGACATCCACAACAGTACACTGCCCTTGGCCTTCATACTCCCCCCCTTACACAGGATACAATATCAACACAATACAAAGTACACATCCAAATTGCTGGGATCTGACTGCCAATCAGCTGCTTACCCTGGTCACTTCCCACCAAATCAGCGGCTTCCTAAAAAAAAAACCCACTTCTCCAAATGGAATGTTATGGATTTAGGTAAAAACAAGCCCCGCGCTGGATTTTAAACCTTACCAGTTTAGGGTTTTTTTGTCGCTCCTCCCCCTCCTCCTCTTCCAATGGCTCCTGTGGGCCTCTGAAAAAAACCAAGCCCCATGCTGTATTACATGAGGCCCACAGGAGCCGTTGGAAGAGGAGGAGGTCAGGGGGGAGGTCAGGGGGGGATATGAGAGGGGGGAGGTCAGTGGGGATGGTGAACACACTAGGCAGGGATGGGGGTTGGGGCCAGAGGAAGGCCAGGTGAGTGGACTGAGCTGAGACGATGTCTGGTTGAGGGGGGTGTTGGGTGATCAGGGGGTAGGGGGGTTATGAGGACTGTAGTGTGGGTGGGGAAGAGCTGGGGTCACATGGTTTGAGGGGAATGGCGAAGACCCAATGGAAACAGCCACTGATGTTACCAGGGTTGGAGTAGTAACTAGCACTAGGACCCAGCGCAGTCAAACTCAGGGGAGTTGGAGTCTGCAGCGTGGAAACTTCAGGCCCAGTGCTGAGTCCAGGCTGCAGGTGAGGCGATGGATGCGGGCTGCTGGAGGGCGGTGGTGGAGCGGCAAGGATCAGCGGGCAAAAGCGTGGGAGGTCCCGAGTGGGCGGGAAACCAGCCCCATCAGAGACTGTGGGCAGGGTTAACTATGGAATGGACCGTTCCGCCTATCGTAGCGGGTGGCTGCTCGTTCCCACCCACCCTTTACCCCTCCTGGAGCCTTATCTCTTCCCCCCCTGAAGCAGGCAGGTCGGGCCACAGTGGAGCGGGTTCTGACATTGTTAAACTTGCAGCCGCGCACCGACTCGAACACTCCTGACTGTTGAAAGCTCAAAGCTCAGAAAATACGAATATGTGAAAAGTTTTATACACCTTGGGGGAGCGGGCCGTGCCCCCTAGATCTCAAGGCCCCTAAGCTTAAGCTTGTCTAGCTTATACGTAAATCCGGCCCTGGGCCTCCCCCTTTATTCTAAGGACTGTGGCCCTGGTTCTGGACTCGCCCAACATTGGGAACATTTTTCCTGCATCTAGCTTGTCCAGGTCCTTTTATAATTTTATATGTTTTCTATAAGATCCCCCTCATTATTCTAAACTCAGTGAATACAAGCCTAGTCTTTTCAATACAAGACTAGTCATTTCCTCATTTGCAGTCGAAAGCAGCAGGGAGGGAGCAAGTTTGGGTGGGAAGGGATGAGTGAACCAAGGAGTGTGGAGAGGGAATGGTTCTCTGCAGAAAATTGAAAGTGTTAAAACATAGAAACATAAAATGTGTAGGAAGTAACTACAGATGCCGGTTTGTAAACCGAAGATAGAAACAACAAGCTAGACGTAACTCAGCGGCACAGGCAAGCATCTCTCGAGAGGAATGGGTGATATTCTCAGGTCGAGACCCTTCCCCATCCCTAACCGTAATGCAATGGGTCTTGAGCATAAACGTCACCCATTCCTTCTCTCCAGAGATGCTGCCTGTACGCTGAGTTACTCCAGCTTTTGTGTCTATTTTCGATAGGAACATAGAAAATAGGTGCAGTAGTAGGCCATTCGGCCCTTAAAGCCAGCACCGCCAGTCAATATGATCATGGCTGGATCATCCAAAATCAGTACCCCATTCCTGCTTTCTCCCCATACCCATTTGACTCCATTAGCCCTAACAGTAAAGCCCCTGTCCCATTTAGGAAACCTGAACGAAAACCTCTGGAGACTCTGGAGTCACCAGAGGTTCTGATCAATTGCCTGGAGAGCCTCAACCAAAGCGTGAGCTGCATCTACTGACCCTTTCCCCTTCTATCTCCCTTCTCTCTCCCTTTTCTCTGTCTTCTCTCCCTCCCTTTCGTGCTCTCTAAAGGACTTACCGTGCTCTGTTGGCAGCCGTTTTACTTTCCTCTTCAAACACACTGAAAGCGCTCCTCCGCTGTCCCTGACCCCCACCTTCGACGATGTGTTTGTGTGTTGTGGTATGTGTGTGTGTGCGCGGTGTCAGCAGCAAAGATCCTTGGTCAGTAGATGCAGCTCACGCTTCGGTTGAAGCTTTCCAGGCAATTGACCAGAACCTCTGGTGACTCCTGGAGAATGACCAGAACCCCAGGGAACCTCAAGGGGACCTCACGGAAACCTTGGGTGGGGCACATGGTCTCCAGAGGCTTCCGTTCAGGTTTCCTAAGTGGGACAGGGGCTTTATATCTAACTCTCTCATGAATATATCCAGTGAATGCAGTGCCTCCACTGCATTCACAACTCTCTGGGTGAAAAAACATTTTCCTCATCTCAGTCATAAATGGCCTACCCTTATTCTTAAACTGTGACCCCTGGATCTGGGACTCCCCCAAAATCGGGAAACGTTTTTCCTGCATTTAGCTATCCAATCCCTTAAGAATTGTATATGTTTCTATAAGATCCACTCTCATCCTTCTAAAACTCCAGTGAATATATTCCAGTCGATCTATTCTTTCACCATCTGGTCAGCCCGCCCATCCCGTGAATTAACTGGTGAATTTACGCTGCACTCCCTCAATAACAAGAATGTCTTTTCTCAAATTATGGACACCAAAACTGCACACAATACCTCCAGGTGTGGTCTCACCAGGACTGTACAACTGCAGAAAGACCTTCTTGCTCCGATACTTCAAATCGTCTCCCAATGAAGGTCAAAACAGTGTTTCCACTTTTGTAAGGAAATTACCCAAAATTCGGGAAATTCTGGTTGTCCGGGAGAATTTTAGGGAAATGGAATAATTTCGGGAAATTTCTGCATTCAGACCGCGAAGGTGTGTAAAGGTAAATACACACAGCACTGCCGGTTTGGCACTCAAAGGTTTTTAAACAGAGCGCTGTCAGTTTAACGCGTAGGAATTTAAACAAAGACTAGTCGACTGCAGCGCTATGGGTTCTAAATATAGCGCTACCGGTTTGCAGCGCTATGGGCTTTAAACATAGCGCTATGGCCACAGCGCTGTGGGTCACAGGACTGTTCGGGAAAAATTCTCGTATATGAGAATAAGTCTTTGGAATTCTCTTTCTCAGAGGAAGTTTGAGCCTTTGATTATTTTTCAGGCAGCGGTAGAATTTTGGATAAGCCTAGTGGTGAAAAGCTACCAGTGGGCGGTGGGATTGCAGTTACATTGGACTGGCCTTGATTTTACAAAACAGTGGATCTGCTCAAGGGGCTGAGAGGGAGAGGAGAGGAGGTGAGAGGAGAGGAGGGAGAGGGGTGGGAGGGAGGGAGAAAGGAGGGAGGTGGAGAAGCGGGAGGGGAGCAAGAGAGGGAGGGAGAGAGGGAGGGAATAAAAGAGGGAGGGAGAGAAAAAAGGAAGGGAGAGAGAGAGAGAGGGGGAGGGAGGCAGAAAGAGGGACGGAGCGAGAGAGAGGGAGGAGTGAGGGAGGGGGAGGGGGAGGGAGAGGGAATGACAAAGTGAGGGAGGGAAGGGGAGGGAGGGATGGGTATAGAGAGAGAGGAGGGAGGGAGGGAGGGAGGGGAGGGGAGAGTGCGAGGGAGAGAGCAGAGACTGAGACACATGAGAGCAGGTTTGAAAAAACGAAGACAACAAAAGCTGTTGGAGGCAACAAAAGCTGCTTTGCATAACCGTGTGCGGACATGGCGCCGACGGGCGAGAGGCCGAAGCAAGGAAGTTGAAGCCAAGAAACAGAATGGTAACGAGGCCGTAACGCCAAAAACCAAAAGAGTAAGAAGACAAAAATGGCAACTAACGAAAGGATGGGTGCGCCTAAATGCAAACTGACAAAAAGGGCAGGATGCCCCACAAGCCAAATAACCGAAAAGGTGCGTCACCTAAAAGCAACTTACCGAATGGCCGCTCTGTCGAAACGCCACCTACCCGAACGGCGACGTCGCTACAAGCCAATGAACCGACTGCCGCGCTCAACAGAAAAGTCCAATAACGAACATAGCATTGCCGTGGGGCAGGACTTGTCAGCAATTGGTCCAGACCCCCGCGTCCATCACATCACTGTGGAGGGTATGAACATTGTCCCACACCTCCGCTCCACCTGACCCACAGCCCGCGGAGGGTGGCCGTGGGGAGTGGGGGCTGTCCTGAGGGATTATATGCGCACCTTTGGCCGCTTTCAACTTGGTGCTTGGGTTCAGATTGCCCAGTCACCTCTGGCTTGTGTGGGAAAAAGACGACCCCCCACGCTCCCGTCTCCTCTTCTCTCTCTCCCCTTTCTCTCTCCCCCCTCTCTCTCCTCCTCTCTCTCCCCTTATTCTCTTTCTCTCCTCTCTCTCCACTCTTTCTCTCTCTCATGCATAAAAACAGGCAGAATCAAGATCCTCCTCCGCTATAGGGTCTTTGGGCAGCATCTCTGGAGAGAAGGAATGGTGGCGTTTCAGGTCGAGACTCTGCAGACTCAAGTCTTCGGGTCTGAAGAATGGTCTAGGCACGAAACGCACAATCACCCACTCCTTCTCTCCAGAGTTGCTGCCTGTTTTGTGCCTGAGAGCTTGTGTGCGTTACGCAAGCAACGAGACGGTAATTACAGATTACAGATTACAGATTCCTTTTATTGTCATTCAGAACCTTTCGGTATCGAAATTTCGGTTACCTTGCAGTCATAACATGTAATAAATTAAAACAAAACACACAATAAACACATAATTTAACAACCACAGTGAGTTTCACCAAGGCACCCTCCTCACTGGGTGGAAGGGTCTTAGTGGTCTTTGTAGTTCCCCCTTCTGAGAGGCGTTCCAGGCCTTCGATGTCAAAGGGCCCGCGGCCGCGGCCTCCGCCTCCGAAAGTTCCAGTCAGGTGTCTGATCCGACTTGTTTGGAGAGCCGCAGAGAGGATGACGTTGTCCCCTAGATTTGTCAGTGATTTCAAAGCGATTTACTCTTGCCCGAGCCATCTGTCCCCGCAGCCGGGGTGAATCACCCAGTCTGGGTGTCAGGGGTCCGGGGATAGGAGGGGAAATCGCCCTGGGGTGGGGGTTGGGGTCGATGGCGTTGCATCACAGTCAGTGACTGTGGGTGGGCAGACGCTCCGCCAGTGGGAGACGGAGGAGAGAGAGAAGGGGGAGAGAGAGAATAGGGAGAGAAAAGAGAAGGGGAGAGAGAGAAGGGAAAAGAGAGAGGAGGGTAGAGAGAGGATGAGAGAGAGAAGGGGAGAGAGAGAAGAAAGAGAGAGGGGGAAGAGAGGGAGGGGAGAGTGGAGAGAGAGTACAGGGGAGAGAGAGAAAGGAGGAGAAGGGGAGAGGGAGAGAGAATGAGAGGAGAGAGAGAGATGAGGGGTAGAGAGAGAGGAGAGTGACAAGGAGGGGAGAGAATGGAGGTAGAGATTTTAGAAGAGAGAAGCGAGGAGAATGGAGAGAGAGAGAGGCGGGAGAGAGAGAAGGGGAGAGAGGGAGAGAAAGGGGAGAGAGAGAAGGGGGAAGAGACAGGGGGGAGAGGGTGGCGTGGGGGAGAGAGAGAGGAGGGAGGAGAGGAGGGGAGAGGGGATAGAGAGAGAGGGGGAGAGTGGAGAAGGGAGAGAGAAGGGGGAGAGAGAGGGAGGAGAGAGAAGGGGAGAGAGAGGCGGATCGGATTAAGAGAGGGGGAGAAGGAGAAGTGGGGAGAGAGAGAGAGAGGGAGAGGAAAGAGAGGAGGGTGAGTGGAGGGGAGAGAGACGAGGTAAAGAGAGAGGTTGGAGAGGCGAGAAGGCCCAGAGAGAGATGAGAGAGAGAGGGAAGGAGATAGAAGTGGGAGAGAGAGAGAGGAAGAGGAGAGAGTTTTGGCCAGTAGCGCCCAAACAATCAGCGACAGGGTGTCTCAAGATTTTGCCGGCCAGTGGCACTCACCATGTCATCGCAAGTGCTTCGAGCGGACTGATCCATGGGCTAACCTCAAAGCCAGCCTCACCCCCACACTGGACCCCCATCAGTTTGAAGGTCCAACAGGTCTACAGAGGACACCATATCGGCGGCCCCTACACTCTGCCATGACCCACCCGGAACACAATAACACCTGACATCAGGCTGCTGTTCATCGACTTCTAAGTTATCCGCCTTTAACACTGTATACACGCTAGCCTGGGCCGAAGATCACCAAACTACGCGCCGCGGTTTTACTTTAGGCATCTCTCACTTCCACTCTAGCCCCAATTGGACACTAGATTTCCTCAACTAAGCAGACTCAGTCTGTTAGCTATCAACAACCTCACCTCCTCCACTATAACATGAACACTGGCGTGCCACAGGGCTGTGTGGCTCAAGTCCTCTCTACTCTCTCTTCACCCATGACTGCATCCCTAAGTTTAGCTCCAACGCCATCATAAATTTGCCGTAAAAAAAAACGACACCCACGGTGGTAGGACTGATCAGCGTAACGATGAGTCAGCCTACTAGGGAGGAGGTCCATCACCTGACAACCTCATGGGCCAATAAACAACCTCGTCTCAACTCCAGAAGACGAAGGAAATCATTGTCGACTTCAGAAAGAACAGAGGGGGCAGACTCACCCCATCCATATAAAACCGGACTGACGGTGGAGGCGGTTCTCAACTACAAATTCCTCGTGGGTACACATCTCGGAGGATCTGTCCTGGTCCCTCAACACCTCCAAGCTGGTCAAAAAGGCGCAGCAGCGCCTTTACTTCCTGAGGAGGCTCAAAAAAGCCCACCTGTCCCCCCAGATCCTCACCAACTTTTTTACGCTGTTACCGTCGAAAGATCCTGACCACCCTGTTTACGGTATGTACAGTAGTTGCACCGTAGCAGACAGGAAGGCACTACACGGGTGGTGAAAACCGCCAGTAGCATCCTCGGCTGCCCGCTCCCTGCTTTGGATGCCCCCCCCGAAAACGGTTCTTGAGACGGGCTGGGAAAATCATCATGGACCCCCAACACCTCTAACCATGGACTGTTTGCCCTCCTACCATCGGGGAGGCGGTACAGACCTCAGGTCCCGCGACAGCAGGATGAGGCGTAGCTTCTACAATAAACACCATCGCACTGCTGAACTCGAGTCCCGCCGATAGATTTCCACACCCTTCGTATTTATCTGTGCTATCTAAACAAATCACTTATGACACCTAAACTGCATTTTGTGTACCTACTTGTATCTGTGCAATTTTACATAATTGAATTGAATTGATATGAATTGAGAGAGGAGAAGAGGCGGAAGAGAGAGGAGGAGAGGGAGAAGGGGGAGAGATAGAAGGAAGAGAGAGGGGGTAGGAGAGAGCCGTAGGGGCGAGAGAAGGGAGAAAGATGGGAGCGCGGGGGTCCTTTTCCCACACAAGCCATAGATGATTGGGCAATCTGACCCAAGCACCAAGTTGACAAGCGACTGATAGCGGCCGAAGGTTTGCATCCCTCGGGACAGCCCCCACTCTCCCACGGCCACCCTCCGCGGGCTGTGGGTCGGGTGGAGCGGAGGTGTGGGACAATGTTCATCCCTCCACAGTGATGTGATGGACGCGAGGGTCTGGACCAATCGCTGACAAGTCCCACCCCCCGGCAACATCATGTCCGTTATTGGACTTTTCTGTTGAGCGGCTGTCGGTCCAGTTGGCTGTAGGCGACTCCGCCTTTTGGGTAGTTGGTGTTTCGACAGAGCGGCCATTCGGTGAGTTTGCTTTTGACGATGCAGCTTTTCAGTTTAGGTGGCTTTTAGGAGTCCCGCCCTTTCGAGTTAGTTTGCGTTTAGACGTCCCATCCTTTTGTTTTTTTGGCGTTTTGGCCTCGTTTCCATTGGGTTTTTTGGCTTTTGACTTCTTTGTTTCGGCCTCTCGTCCGTCGGCGCCACATCCGGGTACCACAACATAACACTGTACAACTGAGTAACTGAAGCTGGCAGATACGGTGTAGTTACATTGCTGCGCCTTGTTCTTCTTTGTGTTGTTAACGTGTGCCCCGCGAAAAAACCCAACAACAAATGGTATGCGGTAAGCATTTTTGAAAATTTCATAAAATACCATCCAATTCCAGGAAATCTGCGACTCTATTGAAGGAATTTTTTTTTTTTTTTGAGGTGTGAGAAAAACACTGGGTCAACATGCCATTAGCGTTTCTTCTCTGCCTGCTGCACCTCCATGCTTTAGTGACTGAAGCACACCAGGTCTCGTTGCACCTCCCACTTTTCCTAATCTGACACCATTCAAATAATAATCTGCCTTCCTGGCCATCTCGGCCCTTCCAGCCGTGCCGACCATTTTGTTTCCCCTAGTCCCACTGACCTGCACTCAGACCATAACCTCCATTCCCTTCACATCCATCCACATACCTATCCACTTTACTTTTAAATGTGATCCTGCCTCCACCACTTTCTGCTGGAAGCTCATTCCACATAGTAAGAAGTTCCCCCCGCACGTTACCCTGTTCCACTTCTGTCCACGTTACCCGTAACTTCTGTCCCTAATTCTCATGTCATGCCCTCGTTTGAATCTTCACCCTCACCCTCAATGCGGAAAAGCTTATCCATGTCTATCCCTTTCACATTGTTAAAGACCTCAATCAAGTCCCCCCTTAACTTCTGCCTCCAAAGAATATAAGACAAACTTGTTCCCCTTTCTCTGTAAACATATTGCTGCTGGAATGGCCATACTAGTCAAATCTCCTCTGTACCTGCAGCCTCAGAATTGGTCTTAGCATTTTAAACTCACTCCTACAATGCTCACAGCTTTCTTTACACCCTGCCGATTCACCCAGGGAACTATGCACAGTCTTTCCTATTCCCTCCCTGTTCCACATTTCCCTACCATTTACCATTCCTCATTCCCTACCATCTGCAAATGTTTAGCACTTCACACTTAACAGGATCTTTCAAGACTTAGTTCCAAAATGTCTCTCTGTAGACTAAAATCTACTCTTATCCACAACACCACCTCCACAACCACCACCTCTTAGTCTTAGTTCATTTACTTATTTTTCCAATTTGCACCCCCATACCCCAGCATCCCAGATCATTTATGTACATGGACAGCAAAACAACAGTAACAAACAACAGTGGACCCAACACAGATCCCTGAGGCACCCCACTGGTCACCGGCTTCCAACCTGAAAACAGCCATCACCATTACTCTCTGACATCTCACCATTCCACCACCGGCCACCGTTGAATCCATCCTTGCTCCGGCCATTAACACCCAAAGATTGAACCTTCTTAACCAACCTTATCACCCATAGAATAAAATTCTTAACCAACCTTCCATGGGGATCCTTGTCAAAGGCTTACTGATAATCACAGAAATATAGACAACATATGCTTTACCCTCCTCATTTTTCAATTTCCCTAGTTTATCCGTAAAAAATTCTAAGAAGGTTGTTCAAAACATGACCTGGCACAAACCCATATTGAACATCAGACCCTGTTTATCCAGATGCTTATATATATTATCTCTAAGATCCTTTCAGTAATTGCCCTGCGTCAAACTAATAGGTCTCTAATTGCTAGTTTATTCTTGTTTATTTTTTGAACCCTTTTTTAAAAACATTGGAACAACATGCGCAGCAGGTACGCCAATCCTCGCAGGCCTATTCCGTTTCTAATGACAATTGAAAATATGGAAATTTTCTGTTCATAGCTCCTGCTATTTCTACACTAACTTCCCCCTCTAATGCCTAGGGAATATCCTGTCAGGACCTGCTTTTATATTTTTCAAAGTGTTTCAGTACTGAATCTCATAGATAACTCTACTTTTTGCTAACAAAGTGGATAACCTCCACCCTTAATAATACTGCAACTGCATCCATGTATCCCCACTCATCAAAAGCCCAATCCAAGTCAACCACCCTGCAGCCTCATAGCATCTTTATCAGCTCAACTTGCCACCCAGCTTGGGAGATGTTACCCCTTGTCTAAATTGTAATATATATTGTAAATAACTGGGGTCATAGCACTGACCCGCGACATCCTACTAGCCACTGCCAGCCATTCTGAAAGGACCCGTTAATTCCTACTTTTGCTTTCCCGTCTGCCAACAAGTTCTCTATTCATGTCAATACCCTACCCCCAATACCATGTGCTCTAATTTTGCACACTAATCTCTTGTGTGGGACCTTTGTCAAAGGCTTTTTGAAAGTCCAGATACATACACATCCACTGTCTCTCCCTTATCCATTCTACTTGTTACATCCTCAAAAAATTGCAGAAGATTAATCAAGCATGATTTCCCCTTCATAAATCCATGCTGACTTTGACCGATCCTGTATTGCTCTCTAAATGCGCTGATATTACATCTTTAATAATCGACTCGAGCATCTTCCCCACTACCGATGTAAGGCTAACTCCGTCTATAATTTCCCGTTTCTCTCTCCCTCCTTTCTTAAAAAGTGGGGTTACATGGCTACCCTCGAGGAACTGGAACTGATCCAGAGTTTATAGAACATGGGAAAATGATCACCAATGTATCCACGATATCTGGGGCCACCTCCTTGAGTACTCTGGGATGCAGACCATCAGGTCCTGGGGATTTATCTGCCTTCAGTCCCAACAGTTTACCAAACACCATTTCCTGACTAATGTGGATTCCCTTCAGTTCCTCCCTCTCACTAGATCCTCGGCCCCCTAGTATTTCTGGGAGATTGTTTGCGTCTTCCTTAGTGAAGACAGAACCAAAGTACTTGATTAACTGGTCTGACATTTCCTTGTTTCCCATTATAAATTCACCTTTCTGACTGTATGGGACCTACATTTGTTTTCACTAATCTATGTTTCTATGTTTCTCTCTTCACGTATCTATAGAAGCTTTTACAGTCAGTTTTTATATTCCCCGCAAGCTTTCTTTCATGCTCTATTTCCCCCTCTGAATTAACCCCTTTGTCCTCCTCTGATGAACTCTAAATTTCTCCCAGTCCTCCGATTTGCTGCTTCCACTGGCCAATTTTTATGCCTCTTGCGTGGATTTAACACTATCCATAATATCCCTCATTAGCCACGGTTGAGCCGACTTCCCTGTTTTATTTTCACGCCAGACAGGGATGAACAACTGGTATAATTTATCCGTTGGATCTTTAAATCTTTGCCATTGGATGTCCATCATCAACCCTTTAAGTATCATTTACCAGTCTATCCTAGCCATATACCATACCATCAAAGTATCCTTTCTTTAAGTTCAGGACCCTTGTTACGCTCCATCTTAATGTAGAATTCTACAAAATTATGGTCACTGTTGCCCAAGGGGCTTTGCACAACAATATCGCTAACTAATCGTTCCTCATTGTACAATACTGAGTGTAGGATGGCCTGCCATCTAGTTTGGTTCCTCTACATATTAGCTTAGAAAACCATCCTGTATGTACTCCAGGAAATCCTCCTCCTCAGTGTTGTTACCAATGTGGTTGGCCCAATCTATATAGAAAATTCACCCACGATAACCGCTGTACCTTTTCTCCATGCATCCCTAATTCCATGTTTTGAAGCTATCCCCAACCTCACTACTGCTTGGTGTTCCGTACACAACTCCAACAAGTGTTTTCTGCCTTGGCTATTTCGCAATTCTACCCATACCGATTCTACAGCATCCAAGCTAATATCTCTTCCTACCATTGCATTAATCTCCTCTTTAACCATCAATGCCACCCCACCTCATCTTACTTTCTGTCTATCCTTCCTGAATATAGAATACCCCTGCACGTTGAGCTCCCATCCTTAGTCACCCTGGAGCCACGTCTCAGTAATCACAATGATATCATATCAGTTAACAACTAACTGCGCATTCAATTCATTGTTATGAATGCTCCTTGCATTAAGGCACACAGCATTGAGGTTTGTTTTAACATTCTTAGCCCTTATAAAGCTACAGAAAGGCGTAATGAACCACCATGGCCTAAAAATCCATCAGGAGAGAATGAAATGCTCGGAGAAGGAGAAAGAGGTGCAGCGCACAGGCCTTGAATCTGGTGAGACGCAGCAGGAGCCCGGTCAGGACTCACTGTACAGAACCCAGTCCCTCCACGCACTAGAGACTCCCAACTCCTGCAGAGTAGTTATTAAGATGGCTGATCAGTGGGCGGTTGCTGCTGGGACGCAAGTCGGGGCTTGATCAAACCCGGCTGGGTCGCCTGGGCGAGGGTGTCTGATGCTGTGAGACCCAAAACACCCGATGACCCCAGATCACATCACTGAGGATGTGTCCCAGCGCATCTAGAAGATGTATAGTTTTTCACTATGACAGTTGACGGCACGGAAAGGCTGGGTTAGCTACCCCAGTCTGTGTCTCTCGTGAGAAAGACACCCAATAAAGCTGCGGAAAGGCATAATGAACCACCATGGCTTAAATATTTTTCACACAGGAAACAGCCAATCCTCAGAACAACCTTGCCACTTGTGCTTATATGCACGACTGTCCACATTGTTTATCAGACTAGTAACATCTCCTGCTGCTGATGCTGCACTCTCACAGGTGGGAACATGCTTGAATTAGCTTCGCAGAGGATGCAGGTAGTTGACATAATTACTTGGCATTAATCTACAAGTCAATCAAGCTTAAACGATCATTGATTAAATATAAAGAGATTTTGTATGTCATCAAATTCTGCAGAAGCACTGTGACCAGTTGTATCATGAGTTTGTATGGCAATTCGAGTGGACAGGGATTTTGAAAGGGACTGCAGAGAGTAGTGGTCAGAGCCCAGGTCCATCGTGGCACTGCCCTCTCCCTCCACGTGAGACGCTGCCTCAAGAAGGTACCCAACCTACTAGTCCTCCACAAGGACAGGTAAAAATGTGCTCTAGAACTAAATACATCTGTGGTAGTACAGTTAGTGGAATCTATCCAATAAAGTAAGAAATTGCCCAAATATGCTGTGTCAACAAAAAGCAGGATACATCCAATTTGGCTAATCAATGCACAATCATTCCTCTATCAATATCAGCATACCTTTGTCCAACATTGAAAAAAGGAATGGGAGTTCTTGGTATTAATTCAGCATTTTCCAATTGTTCTGTATATGTCAGTGGACAAAGATTTGTAGAGAAAATAACACAGAAATGGTCCCTTTAACCCAACAGCACGGACATGGTGGGCCAAATGGCCTGTTTCCATGCTGCAAAACTCTCTGACACAAGATGATGAATCTGTAGAATTCTCCATCCCAGGCGATGGCGAAGGCTTCGTAATTAAGTTCATACAAAGCAGAAATCTGAAGAAGGGTCTTGACCCAAACTGTTCAGCAGAGACTTTGCAGGTGAAGGGCCAGCACCTGTGCAGAACGTATTCTATGTTCGATATACAGCATGGAAACGGGCTAACCAGCCCAACTTCTACTTGCCATCTATCTGAGGTGATCCCATATGCATCGACAAGGCAGGCCACTGACCTGTAACAGTAGGGAGACAGAAGGAACTGTGATGCTGGAATCATGGGTTGAGCACAAAGGTGCTGCAGTAATTCAGCAGCCAGGCAGCATCTCTGGAGGACATGGATTGGCCATGTTTCAGATCGGAACCCTCCTCCAGAATGATTGTCACAGCTGGTAGAGAGGTGGGGGGTAAGACAAAGTCTGTCAAGTGGTAGGTGGATACAGGCAGAGGGGGGGGGGGCGGGTATTGATTGCTAGATGGAAGGACAAAGATGAAAAATACAAAAGGGTAACAGAAAGAGACAAATGGAGACAAAATACATCAGTTAAGGAGAGGAATGAAGGAGAAGTGAAATGTTGAGCCAGAGGGAAGGATATAGGTGGAAGGTGACACAGTGAGGTGGGCGAGGGGGACAGGATAGTGGGAGAAATGGTGCACATTGTGATGGGGGATGGGGGACCAGTACATAAAGAGCAGGGGGAGAAGGGAGGGTGTTTACCTACAATTGTAGAATTCCATTTTTATGCCGTTGGGTTGGAAGCTACTCAAATGGAAGATGAGGCAATGTTCTTTCAGTTTGAGTGTGGCTTCACTCTGGCAATGGAGGAGGCCAAGGACAGAAATGTTATTGCCAGAAAGGGAAGGGGAGTTAAAATGGTTAGCAACTGGGAGACCCAGTAGGCCTTTGTGGACCTGGTGCAAATGTTCAGCAAAACGATCACCTAGTCTATGAATTGTCTCGCAGATATACAGGTGGCCACATTGGGAGCACTGGATGCAGTAGATGAAATTAGAGGAGGCGCATGTGAACTGACTCACCTGGAAGGGCATGCTTCCATGCGGTTGGGTTTCTATGACTCTATGCGTAGGCCATTTTACCTCAAGAACCTCCTCTGCCGTTCTCATGGCTATCTGGAAACAAACCCACTGACTCCCATGCACCCAGGATGAGGTGTTCCAAACCAGGGCATCGGAGATGTCCTCATTCTTTAGGGAACGGGGGTTCCCCTCTTCGACTATATATGAGGCTTTCACCAGGGTCTCTTCTATACCCCATAGCTCTGCTCTCACTCCCCATCCCCCCACTTGTAACAAGGGCAGAATCCCCCTTGTCCTCACCTTCTTCCCTACCAGCCGACATATACAACAGATAATCCTCCGACATTTTCGCCACCTCCAACGGGATCCCACCACTGGCCACATGTTCCCATCTCCTCCCCTGTTGGCTTTCTGCAAGACCGCTTCCTGCATAACTCCCTGGTCAATTCGTCCCTTCCCACCCAAACCACCTCCTCCCTTGGTACTTTCCCATGCAATCGAAGGAAATGCTACACTTGTCACTTTACCCCCCTTGACTCCATCCAAGGACCTAAGCAGTCTTTCCAGGTGCGGCAGAGGTTCACCTGCACCTCCTCCAACCTCATCTATTGCATCCGCTGCTCTAGCTGTCAGCTGCTCTACTTCAGACTGAGGTGAGAAAAAACCTTTTCACCCAGAGAGTTGTGAATTTGTGGAATTCCCTGCCACAGAGAGCAGTGGAGGCCAAATCACTGGATGGATTTAAGAGAGAGTTAGATAGAGCTCTCGGGGCTAGTGGAAACAAGGGATATGGGGAGAAGGCAGGCACGGGTTATTGATTGGGGATGATCAGCCACGATCACAATGAATGGCAGTGCTGGCTCGAAGGGCCGAATGGCCTCCTCCTGCACCTATTTTCTATGTTTCTACTCCTTCGCTCCATAGATGCTTCCTCACCCGCTGAGTTTCTCCAGCATTTTGTCTACCTACCATTCCGTATGATCATGACCATTCAATCAGATTCCATACTCTTACTGCCATGTGATCCTTGATCTATTTAGCCCTAAAACAACATCTACATTTTTCTGAAAATGTGTAATTATTTCACTTCAACTGCTGTCTGTCCATTCCCTCCACAGATGCTGCATGACCCACTGAGTCACTCCAGCAGTTTGTGTTTCACTCAAGATTCAGTCACCTGCAGTTGAGGATTTGGTTTGTCACCAATTTCTATAGACACACTCTGAAAAATATCCTGGTAGGTCTGATGGGGTTTCAGGGTATTAAATTAATTGATGGATATAGTATGGTCACCAAAATAGCGTGAGTTATAGATTTGTACAGTACAGAAACGGGCCTTTTGACCCAATTCCTCTAGGATCTGCATTAGTCTCAAATATGACCCAGTCCAATTTTGCCTGCTTCTGGCCCATGTTGCTCGCAACCTTTCTCATTCATGTAACCATTTAACTTGTTTAAATGTTGTTATTGTAGTCACCTCAACTACCTCCTCTGTAGTTCATACCACATACCCATTACTCTGTGTGCGAAAAGGTTGCCTGGCAGATTCCTGTTAAATTGCTTCCCTAAATATTTGCCCTCTAGTTCTTGATTCCCCAAACCTGGGAAAAATACATTGTTCATTCACCTTATCAATTCCTCTCATGATTTTATAAACCTCTACAAACCTCATCCCTCAGCTTCCTGTGCTCTAAGGAATAAAGTCCTAGCGTGCTCAATATCTTCCTATAGTTCAGCATCTCAAGTCTTGGCCACATCCTCATATATCGTGACTAATCAAGAATTTATCAATCTCTGCTTTAAAAAATACACAATGACTTCTTGATTAATAGGTTTATGAGTCATACAAGCAGAATTAGGTCATTCTGCCCATCAAGTCTACTCTGCCATTCAATCTTTCCCCCAACTCCATTCTCCTGCCTTCACCCCAAAACCTTTGACACCTCTACTAATCGGGAATCTATCAATCTCAACTTTAAAATACCCAAAGATTGGGGCTCCACAGCTGTCTGTGGCAATGAATTCCACACATTCACCATCTACTAGCTAAAGACATGTTTCTGCGTCCACTTTCTAAAGGTACATCCTTTTATTCTGCGGCTGTGCCTCTAGTCCTAGACACTCCCAGTCTTGGAAACAGTTTGCGCGTCAACGGGGAGTGGGGACCAATATTCTGTTTGATGTGGATTTCTGAGAAGCAATTATCTCAGCTCAGGTTAATCTGCAGGGCTTTGCATGTTGCCACCTCCCACCTGACAGAGTGCAGCATCCGCAGCTGAGAAGATCAGCCTAAGGCTGGCTCTGTCAGGCAGATCAAGTGGAAAAGCTGTTCTGTGGAATGTTGCTTCTCTCCACATGCACACACCTATCTCTCTCAGTCCAGATGTGCATTTTTTGAAGAAAGCTCCCATCGCTCTAGAATATCACTCATCATTTGCTCAGTTCTGGACCAACACATTGGAAAGGGGAAATTGGCAGGAGAGGCTGTAGTGCTGATTTATCAGGATGATCAGAGAGGCTAGAGGACTAGATTACCACTGGCTGCAGAAACTGGACTAACTGAGGAAGTCCAATTGAAACTCCAGCTGAAATCACCAGAGGCACTGGACGTATTCCTGATCTCCCACATCCTGCAAGAGGAGCATACCACTGCTCTAAGTGTCATCTGGACTACAGTAAGACTGAAGAAGAAAGTTGAAAAGTCCTTGTCCTATCTTTCCTTTACACTGCTCAACCTCTTCACCAAAGCTTCTCAAGACAAAGCCTCAGCATTCTCTACTCAAACACAGCACTTGAAGTCAACCGCAGCCACTCACACAATGGCCAATCCAAAATGCCTGCTCTGTTTGAGCTCAGAACTATTGAATTACTCACCCCATGGTGCTTTTGCTATGCCTGTCAGGATCAGAAAGCATTATTGCAAAACATATGTTGCCATGTTCAGAAAGCAAAGGACTTGCATCCCAAGACTCCTCTGTACATCTATGCTGTTAAAGGTCCTGCTAATTACTATCTTATATTCCTAAAAGTAAGATCTTGACCGCTTTTGACTCACTGCGATTTGATTTCCGAGAGAATGCCGCTACTTACCGCCGTCATTTTTGGCCACCTCGCTCAGAGCCCCCCTCCGCCGGACTAACCAGAGGATTTTTCCCATCGATGAAATATCAGAGAGATAGTAATGTTTTTTTTTAAATTGCCATTCTCTCTGCTGCCCCTGCTGATGGGGGGGGGGAGGGACTATAAAAACTAGAAGTGGTGTGCCTCACTCAGTCTCTGCAAGATGGAGGAAGCCAGAGGGTCACGTCTCTCTGAGCTCTGAATAGCACTGAACACATGTCTACTCAACTGTGAGTGCCCTTAATGTGGTTTGAAAATTAAAATATGGTTGATGTGATGTAAACAGGCACTGCATGCAAATGGTTGTTTGGGGTGGTTTGGGTTGAAGTAAAAAGGCACTGCAAGCAAATGGTTGTTTGGGGGGGTTTGGGAGGGGGAGGGATTTAAAAAACCCGGAAGTGTGGGTGTGGCTCAGTCTCTGCATGATGGGAGAGGAAGAGGTCACAACTCTGTCTTAGCTATGAATCAACTGATCACACTGAATGTCTACTGAACTGTGAGTGTGGTGTTTTGTGCGGTTTTATGGTGGTTTCACCCTGCTTGAAATAGTATGAAACTGCATTTGAATGTGGTGGCATTGCACCATGCATGAAATGGTATGAAACTGCATTTGAATGTTGTGTCGTTGCACTCTGCATGAAATGGTATAAAACTTCATTTGAATTTGGTGGCTTTGCGCCCTGCTTGAAGTGCTATGAAACTGCACTTGAATTTGGTGGCCTTGCACCCTGCGTGAAGTGGTTGGAAACTGCACTTGAATTCAGTGGCCTTGCACCCTGTTTGAAGTGGAAGGAAACTGAACCTGAATTTGGTGGCTTTGCACCCTGCTTGAAGTGGTATGAAACTGCACTTGAATTTGGTGGCCTTGCACCCTGCTTGAAGTGGTTGGAAACTGCACTTGAATTTGGTGGCCTTGCACCCTGTTCGAAGTGGTAGGAAACTGAACCTGAATTTGGTGGCCTTGCACCCTGCCTGAAGTGGTATGAAACTGCACTTTAATTTTGTGGCCTTGCACTGTGCTCGAAGAGCTAAGAAACGGTACTTGAATTGGTGGCCTTGCATCCTGCTTGCAATGGATTTGAATTTGGGTGGCCTTGCACTCTGCTTGAAATGGAATTTCAAGGAATAGCCGTGAGTCAACTGCCAGCCCACCAGCCGTGAGTGAGCTGCCAGCACATCAGGCTTGAGGGACTGAGCTGCCACCCCAAGAATCCATTTGGCCCACAATGTCCATACTAGCCCTCTGGAGACCAGTAGTCCCTGCAGCCAACAAAACCCATACCAGCGCTCCAGAAAGCCCCCGCACTAGCAACCAATATTGGAATTGGTGGAGAGGTGGAATATTGCGTCGGGGGACCATTCCTCCCATGTGAACATGGGACCCAATGGGTCCCATTTAGTCTAGTATACTCTATTTTTCTCTTACATTTGGCTCTCAAAGTGCAACATCTCACAAAAGTATAGTTTAAAACTCCACCTGCTATTTCTCTGTGCATCTTTCCAACTGATCCATATCCTGTTGTATTGTAGCGGCATCTGCTGGTGTCCGCAGGTAATCGAACCCTGCGGTCAGGTGCTTTGGTCGTGTGACTATGGCGAGGGGTTTGTGTTCGCGCGCTTTCTGGACGATACCCTTCAGTCGTTGTGGTTTGACCTTTGTATTGGCTGTATTTCGATAATAAAACTTATTTTGGAAATCGACTCTCGTGTCAATTCACCAAATCGGTGACCCCAACGCACCCAATCGAAAATTGGACGCCAGCATGCAAGGTAATTATGCTCCCGCCGCCGCTGCGGACGCCTACCAGAGCGCCGTCAGCCTCAAACTAAGGCACAGTTCCATCTGCGCCGCATCGTCGCGGATGAGACGAAGTACTTCCATGTGGTGGGAGCCCAGCCGCAAGAGTCCACCTACAGTCTGCTGCCTTAGCTGAGGGACCCTCCTGCGATCGCCAAACACGACGGCCTCAAGGCCCTCCTGTTACACACCTTCGGGCTCAGCTGCCAGGACCGTGCCGCCCGCATCCTTCACATGGACGGTTTGGGGGATCGCAAGCCATCCGTCATGGTCGAACAGGCTTTTCTTGATGTTCGACTCATGCTCGCCGGCGTGGATTTCTCCGAACCTCAGCAGCTCGCGGAACGGGCCGGCGAGCTCTGGATGACCAAGTACCAAGATATCTGCGTCATTAACCACGTGCTCGCACCAGCACTTCTTTCGCCTCGGCGGGTCCGCGAGGAGGCCCCGCCCACACTTTCCAGCCAAGAACCACAGCAGCGTCCCGGGATTGGCGGTAGGCACGGTGGTATTACTATCACCTCCGCTACAGCGTGGAGGCACGTCCCTGCCGCCCACCCTGTACGTTTCAGGGAAATGCCTCGGCCGATCGTATGTAGAGGCGATCGCGATTGGCCCAAACAACAGCCTCTACGTCCACGATCACCATTCCGGCAGCCGTTTCCTGGTAGGCTCCAGTACCATCGTCAGCATCCTTCCCCCGACCGGCCGTGACGTGTGTGCTGGTAAGCGGGGCCCCCGTTCTCTCTGACGTTAACGGGAGCGACACCCTTACACTCACTTTCATCTCCCACCCGTACAAGTGGACGTTTATCGTTGCGGACGTGGCCCAGCCACTCTTGGGGGCCGATTTCCTCCGCGTATTTCTTCCTCGTCATCGATTTACGGAGCGGTTGCAAGGGTCCGCGGTCGGCCGTCGGCTCCACTGTACTGCGGATCCCGCCCCCGCCCGTCCAGCAGGCCAACGCCGTCGCTGAGGTCGATGGCCTGTACGCCGCCCAACTCTCCGATTTTCCCGAGCTCCTTGCGTCCCACTTCAGCTCCACTTCGGGGTTGTGCACCACATCCCTAGCCAGGGCTCTCCAGTGCACGCACAAGCGCGCCGCCTCCCGCCAGACAAATTGCGCATCGCTCGAGATGAATTCCAGCTCATGGAGGACATGGGCATTGTCCGGCGCTCCGACAGCCTCCCTGCTGCTTATGGTCCCCTAAGCGTCTGGGGGGGTGGAGACCGTGCGGTGATTACCGGCGCCTGACCGCGGTAACCATGGCAGACCGTTACCCGGTGCATCACATCCAAGATTTCTCCACGCACCTTGAGGAGGCCGCGTTCTTCTCTAAGGTGAACCTCGTCCGGAGTTACAACCAAATTCCCGTCCCGAAAACCGCCACGATCACCCCGTTCGGCCAATTTGAATGGCTTCGGATGCCTTTCGGCGTTCCAGCGGCTCATGGATCAGGTCGGACGGAGCTTGCCTTTTGTTTTCATTTATTTGGATGACATTCTAGTCGCCATCACCTTGCAGGCGGAGCACATCACCCACCTCCTTCTTTTGTTTCAACGCCTCCGTGAACACGGCCTGGTCATTAACCCCGCCAGTTTGGCCTTCGTTCCGTCTCCTTCCTGGGGCACCAGGTAACATAGAAACATAGAAACATAGAAGGGCATTTAAATTATTATCTAAATGGTGGCCGATTAGGAAAAGGGAGATGCAGCGAGACCTGGGTGTCATGGTACACCAGTCATTGAAAGTAGGCATGCAGGTGCTGCAGGTAGTGAAGAAAGCGAATGGTATGTTAGCTTTCATAGCAAAAGGATTTGAGTATAGGAGCAGGGAGGTTCCACTTCAGTGGTAAAGGGTCTTGGTGGAGTATTGCGTACAGTTTTGGTCTCCAAATCTGAGGAAGGACATTATTGCCATAGAGGGAGTGCAGAAAAGGTTCACCAGACTGATTCCCTGGGATGGCAGGACTGTCTTATGAAGAAAGACTGGATAGACTCGGTTTGTACTCTCTAGAATTTAGGAGATTGAGAGGGGATCTTATAGAAACTTACAAAATTCTTAAGGGGTTGGACAGGCTAGATGCAGGAAGATTGTTCCCGATGTTGGGGAAGTCCAGAACAAGGGGTCACAGTTTAAGGATAAGGGGGAAGTCTTTTAGGACCGAGATGAGAAAGACTTTTTTCACACAGAGAGTGGTGAGTCTCTGGAACTCTCTGCCACAGAGGGTAATTGAGGCAGTACATTGGCTATATTTTAAGAGGGAGTTAGATGTGGCCCTTGTGGCTAAGGGGATCAGAGGGTATAGAGAGAAGGCAGGTACGGGATACTGAGTGGATGATCAGCCATGATCATATTGAATGGCGGTGGAGGCTCGAAGGGCCGAATGGCCTACTCCTGCACCTAATTTCTATGTTAAAGCAGGTGGGAACCTCAGACCTCAGAGGTGAGAGGTTGAAAATGTCCGTAAAAAACTCCAGCCAGTTGGTCCGCACAGGTTTTTAGAACACGACCGGATATACCAGGCGCTTTTCGAGGGTTCACCCCCCTTGAGTCAATACTTTGTAGAACCACCTTTCGCTGCAATTACTGCTCAAAGTCTTTTGGGATATGTCTCTACCAGCTTTGCACATCTAGAGACTGACATCTAGAGACTGACATTTTTGCCCATTCTTCTTGCAGTATAGATCAAGCTAAGTCAATTGGATGGAGAGCGTCTGTGAACAGCAATTTTCAAGTCTTGCCAGAGATTCTCAATTGGATTTAGGGTCTGGACTTTGACTGGGCCATTCTAATGGGCCATGAATATGCTTTGATCTAAACCATTCCATTGTAGCTCTGGCTGTATGTTTAGGGTTGTTGTCCTGCTGGAAGGTGAACCTCCACCCCAGTCTCAAGTCTTTTGCAGACTCTAACAGGTTTTCTTCCAAGATTGCCCTGTATTTGGCCCAATCAATCTTCCCATTACCCCTGACCAGCTTCCCTGTCCCTGCTGAAGAAAAGCATCCCCACAGCATGATGCTGCCACCACCATGTTTCACAGTGGGGATGGTGTGTTCAGGGTGATGTGCAGTGTTAGTTTTCCGCCACACATAGTGTTTTGCATTTAGGCCAAAAACTTCAATTTTGGTCTCATCAGACCAGAGCACCTTCCTCCACATGTTTGCTGTGTCCCCCACATGGCTTGTGGCAAACTGCAAACAGGACTTCTTATGGCTTTGTTTCAACAATGGCTTTCTTCTTGCTACTCTTCCATAAAGGCCCGATTTTGTGGAGTTCACGACTAATAGTTGCCTGTGGACAGATTCTCCCACCTGAGCTGTGGATCACTGCAGCTCCTTCAGAGTTACCATGGGCCTCTTGGCTGCTTCTCTGATCAATGCTCTCCTTGCCCGGCCTGTCAGTTTAGGTGGACGGCCAAGTCTTGGTAGGTTTGCAGTTGTGCCATACTCTTTCTATTTTCGGATGATGGATTGAACAGTGCTCCGTGAGATGTTCAAAGCATGGGATATTTTTTTTATAATCTAACCCTGCTTTAAACTTCTCCACAACTTTATCCCTGACCTGTCTGGTGTGTTCCTTGGGCTTCATGATGCTGTTTGTTCACTAATGTTCTCTAACAAACCTCTGAAGCCTTCATAGAACAGCTGTATTTATACTGAGATTAGATTACACACAAGTGACTATATTTACTAATTAGGTGACTTCTGAAGGCAATTGGCTGCACTGGATTTTATTTAGGGGTATCAGAGTAAAGGGGGCAGAATACTTTTGCACGCCACACTTTTCAGTTTTTTTTCCGTAAAAAAGCTTGAAAACCATGGATTCATTTTCCTTCCACTTCACAATTATGCGCCACTTTGTGTTGGTCTATCACATAAAATCCCAATAAAATACATTTACTTTTGTGGTTGTAACGTGACAAAATGTGGAAGAGCTCAAGAGGTATGAAAACTTTTGCAAGCCACTGTAGCACATTTTAAAAACAACTCTCGTTGACCAAAGTGCTTTACATTTGTTATAAGAGTAGTATATACAAGCAGGCTACATACATATATACAAATAGCCGTCGCTCAAGAGGACGTCAGGAAAGGCTTGGGAGAACAGATACGTTTTTAGACTAGACTTAAAGGAGTCAATGAAGGGGGCAGTTCTAATGGGGAGGGGGATGCTGTTCCATAGTCTAGGAGCTGCAACCGCAAAGGCGCGGTCGCCCCTGAGCTTATACGCTGGGCAGGTACAGGATACTGAGTTGGATGATCAGCCATGATCATATTGAATGGCGGTGCAGGCTCGAAGGGCTGAATGGCCTACTCCTGAACCTATTTTTCTATGTTTCTATGGTTCTATGTTATGCCTAGCCTGCGGGACATTCAGCTACCCCAAGTCGGCATATCTGAGGGACCTGGAGGTGGTGTAATGGGTGAGAAGACTTTTAATGTCAATGAGGAAGGATGTCAACAAAATAGAGGGAGTACAGAGGAGATTTACTAGAATGTTGCCAGGGTTCCAGCAACTATGTTACAGAGAAAGGTTGAACAAGTTAGGTCTTTATTCTTTGGAGCGCAGAAGGTTAAGGGGGAATTGATTGAGGTCTTTAAAATGATGAAAGGGATAGACAGAGTTGACGTGGATACGTTTTTCCCATTGAGGGTAGGGAAGATTCAAACAGAGAGGAATGACATGAGAATTAAGGGACATGAGGTTTCGGGGTAACGTGAGGGGAACTTCTTTACTCAGAGGGTGGTGGCTGTGTGGAATGAGCTTCCAGCAGAAGTGGTGGAGGCAGGATCGATTTAACATTTAAGAGTAAAGTGGATAGGTATATGGACATGAAGGGAATGGAGGGGTATGGTCTGAGTGCAGGTAGATGGACTAGGGGAAAACAAATGGTCGGCACGGACCGGAAGGGCCGAGAGGGCCTGTTTCCGTGCTGTAATTGTTATATGGTTGTTTTATGATTAAAACATTTTGTTTACAAAAAGTTAGAACCTTTACATGGTTCTAACTTTTTATATGGTTATATGGTTAATGTAGGTGGGTGCACGCCCATTGAGGGCTTTGTAGACAAAGAGGAGGGTCTTGAAATTTATTCGGAACCGCACAGGGAGCCAGTGGAGAGAGGCCAGGATCGGGGTGATGTGGTCCCTTTTTCGGGTGCCCGTCCGCTGTCCTCGCTGCGGCGTTTTGGACCAGTTGCAGGCGGGACAGGGAAGATTGGCTGATGCCAGTGTAAAGGGAGTTACAGTAATCTAGGTGGGAGGAGATAAAATGTATGGATGATCTTTTCGATGTCATAAAACTGGAGGAATTGTTTTATTTTAGCTATCATCCGAAGCTGAATGAAGCTAGCTTTTACCACGGCATTGACTTGTTTGTCAAACTTCAGTGCTGAGTCAAATATCACGCCAAGATTTTTGACGTGAGGTTTGAGTAGTGGGGTAAGGCTTCCAAGGCTGCCTGCTATCATTTGATTGAGTCGAAGGGGCCGAGAAGGATGACCTCAGACTTACTCTCGTTTAGTTGGGGGAAGTTCAGGGCCATCCAGCACTTTATATCCTTATCACTTTTATGTGCTGCACCTATTTTTTTTATTTTTTTGTTTTGTTTATTTTTGTTAGAAGTAAGTACAATTGTCTGGTACTTAAGTACCTAATACATAAATACATATTTTTCATTCTTGTACAACTTCATACTTTTGATTTAATAATAAAAGAACAGTGAGAGAAAAAATAAATAAAGAGTGTCGGAATAGATAGACAAGCGAGTAGAAACAGAAAGCTAAAGAAATAAAGAAATCAGAGATGAGAAGCTAAAAGATTGAAATAATCTTTTGAGAAAGTAAGAAATTGAGAAAGTAAAGAAAAAGAGAGATTAGGAGAGATCTACCTATCTCGTATTTCTGCCCATCCGTCACCCAGTTCTAAACCATTTAATTTCTAAGGTTATGTTATGTTGCACCATATGCTTGTAAAAAGTTGATAAAAGGAGACCAATCTTTAAGAATTGGTCTACTTTGCCTAGTAGGAGGAATCTCATTTCTTCAAGGTGTAGCGTTTTCAGACATGGCTTGAGATCCACATTTTTGAATGTTGGCGTAGGTGTGCTTTTCCAAAATTTAAGTATAAGTTTTTTTGCTGTTATTAGACCATAATTAAGAAAAGCTTCTTGGAATATGTTTGTTTTACTTCCCTCTTCCATTGATCCAAAGATAATCAATTCTGTATTGGGGTTCAATTTTGTGTTAAATAGTTTTGTAAAAATTCCAAAAATGTAATTCCAAAATGTATACAGTTTTGTACAAGAGACAAAGGAATGTGCTATAGTGGCATTTTGAGTTAAACATTTGTCGCAGATGGGGGAAACATTTGAAAATATTTTTATTCAGTCTTGTTTTCGCATAATATAATCTATGTAAAATTTTAAATTGAATTAAGTTATGTGTTACATTCATTGAACATTTATTTACATATAATAAATTTTTATCCCATCTATCGTTCGGAATTTTTATCAATATCTCTTGTTCCCAGTCTCTTTCTAATTGCCTCTGTCGTTGATGTCTCTATATTTAGAATTATATTATATAAGTAAGATATTAAATTACTTGATTCTGCCTTTCTATTCATTCATTCCTCCAATAAATCCGGGGTTAAAGTTTGAAATTTATCCTGTATATACTTTTCAATATAATCTTGTAATTTGAAGGTATTTTGAAATATTGATTACTTTTCAAATTATATTTTAGGTGTAGATGTTGGAATGATAAGTTTTCCCATTTCATACATTTCTCCCATCATTTTAATTCCTATTCTTTCCCAATGGATAAACGTTTTATCAATAATGGATGGTTTGGAATTGAGGGAATTATTAGCTGTTGGAGAAAGAAAGCGATTAATTTTCGTTAATTTTGTTTTTCAAATTCGTATTATACTATGAATAATTGGATTCTTTCTTGTATATTATATTGTTCAGTTTTTTATCGAGGAAAGAAGGATCGTCCTATATTATAAGGGGAACAATCCTTCTTTCTCCATTTCTTATCCAATTCTACTGGTTGGGCGAACTGGCCAACCAGTAGATTATATTTTTAATATTCACTGCCCAATAATAATACAATGTTAGGGAGTGTCAGTCCCCCTGGATTCTTTAGATTTACACGTGTTTTTTTTTTTAATTCTGTGTGATTTATAATCCCATATGAAATTTATAATATCAGAATCTAGATTTTTAAATAATTTTTTAGGTAGTAGTATTGGGTATTGATTGAAATAGGTACAGTATTTTGTGGTTTAAGAAGATCATTTTTTACGCGTTTATTCTGGCCTATTAAAGACATCGGCAGTGTTTCCAAAATTTAATCAACCCATTTAATTTAGTTAATAAAATATAGTTTGCGTTGAGTAATGATTTATAGTTCCTAGTAATTTGGATGCCCCAAATACTTAAATTTTTCTGTTGTAATTCTAATAGGGAATTTCAAACAGATGTGTTGACTCTTGAGGTTTTATCGTCATAATTTTGCTTTTGTGTCCAATTTATTCTATATCCTGAAAATGAACAAAATTCCTCGATATTAAATTTAGTATATTTGGTATGCTAATTTGCGAATTTGTAATTATAATTTTCGTTTGATATAATGAAATTTTATTATTTGAGTGTTTGGTATTTCATACCCATGAATATTCGGATGGCTCAACCTGGGTGCAGATGTGGTGTGAAAGGAGGAATTGAGAGTGGGGGGCAGAAGTGGGTAAAAGGGAGGAATATGAAAACAAAGAACTGCTGATGCTGGACATAAAATGCTGGAGTAACTCAGCAGGTCAGACAACATCTCGGATAGAAGGAATGGGGGTCACATTTTGGGTCAAGACCCTTCTTCAGACTGCTGCACTGCAAATGCTGGTCTACATAGAATTTCTGAGTGGGACAGTATCTCTGGAGAACATGGATAGGCGATGGTTTTGTGTCAGAAATAATGTTAATTGTATCCCTTCATTATCGCCTCTTCCCCAGCCAACAATGGGCCATTATGGGCTCCACCCTTCCTTGGTCATCTGTTCCTTGGTCTTGTTCAGAGAACTGAAGAAGGGTTTCAGCCCGAAACGTTGCCTATTTCCTTCGCTCCATGGATGCTGTTGCACCCGCTGATTTTCTCCAGCATTTTGTGCACCCTCGATTTTCCAAGCAACTGTATTTCCTTCTTTAAATACTGATTCAGGACAATCAGCCATGATCATATTAAATGGCGGTGCTGGCTCAAAGGGTCGAATGGCCTACTCCTGCACCTATTTTTTATGTTTCTAGTCTAATCTTACCTCCAGTTCCCTCCTATTTTCAGTCTGAAGGACAGTCCTGACCCGAAACGTCTGTGCTGCTGCCTTACAGCGCCAGGAGACCCCAGGTTCGATCCACACTATGAGTGCTCTCCATATGGAGTTTTACATTCTCCCCGTACCCTTCGGGGGATATCTCCAGGTGCTCTGGTTTCCTCCCACATGCCAAAGACGCTAGGGTTTTTAATTGGCTAAGGTAAAAATTATAAAAATACCCCAAATTGATAAAGCTGCACCAGTCTTCTAGACGAATGCAGCCGATATGGTCTAGTGGTGGGATATCCAAGATGCTAAAAGTCAAACTCTTCCAGTCTGCAGCCCTCCCTACAGCCCTCTGTGCCAGTGAGACATGGAAAATCAATGTTGTGATAAAAATAAATTGGATGGATCCCAACAACGCTGCTTGAGGAGGATCCTGAGAACTATCTACAGAGACCACATCACAAACGAGGAGAACTACCGGGAAACTGCAACAAAGCCTCTCAGCTCGACATAGAGGGACGCAGGATGAAATTTGCAGGACATACTCAGAATGTCACCAGAACGTGCACCTAAGATAGCAATGACATGGCAAGCTGACGGAAGAAGGAAAAGAGGCCGACCAAAACTCACATGGAGGCAAACTTTCTGCTAGGATTTGGCAGCTCGGGACGCTAACCTATCGAGGGTGGAAGACGTTGCACATAACCGAACAGAATGGCCAAAGCTTGCTGCCCAAAGCACTCAACAGTGTGGGAGGAACTAAGTCTAGATAAGTAAAGGGCCTGTCCCCCCATCATGCGATTGCATGCGTTTAGCACGACCAAAACATGGTCACTTGAGGCGTACGGCCACGGGGACGGTCCCAATTCGAACCGCAGAGGCGTTATGGAGTTGTGCGGAGCTGGTCCCGACATCATACTCACCAATCAGTTGGGCAGGAGGCGGGGCCGACTGAATTTGGAAGTCGCACGGCATCAGGCGGTGACGTCATCACGCAACGGCATGCCGGGCCGTGACGTCATCGCGCAACGCCACGTGCTAGGCATACGCCGTCAAGACGCAGCGTACGACGTCAAGACGCTGTGTAACGACCGTTGAGATGCTGCGTATGACCATCGAGATGCTGCATACGCCCTCAATGCGCCTGCGGGCCGACAGGCCGTTGGCGCGTGGGATTTTCGGACAATGCGGGATTTTCGGAGCCCCGCGCGATGTCCGGTCCAACCCGCACAACTCCGTAAGCTTCCGTGCTTGGAAGTGGGATCGGCCCTGCGAGGCCGTACGCCTGAAAGCAACCACGTTTGGTCGCGCTAGATGCATGCAATCGCATGCTGGTGGGACAGGCCCTTTAGTATGTGTAGGATAGTGTTAGTGTGTGGGGATCGCTGACTCGGTGGGCTGAAGGGGCCAGTTTTCGTGCTGTATCTCTAAACAAAGTAAAAAAAATCACCCATTGTTTTTCTCCGTTGAATTACTCCAGCACTTTGTGTCTATCTCGATAATGTTATTGAAGGGAGTTACCATAAATAGTGCATGAACAGCTTATTGGGAAATCAGGCTTGTGCTTGGATCTGTGATGTGTAATAGATGGCAGTACTGCCAATACCTAATCCATACCATGGACCCAAACTCAGAACAACAAATAAACAACATGCAGAGAGCAGCGGTTATGGTCAGAGCAGAAAAATAACAGCCGCCAAAGCCAAGTGCGTTAAATTTCCCAAAACTGTATTTCAAAAAACAAATTGATGCACTGAAATTCATTTATAATAACAAATTGACGGCACTGAAATGCATTTATAATAGCAAATTAAAACAAGGAATATTGAAAACTATTTACAAAAATATATATACATGAATTTTCTGATACCGCAGGCAATTTGTGTTTAATTATCTGTGTCCGATACCGTAGATACATTTTCTTTTTACACCAAAACTGTATTTCAAAAAACAAATTGATGCACTGAAATTCATTTTATAATAACAAATTGACGGCACTGAAATGCATTTATAATAGCAAATTATAAACAAGGAATATTGAAAACTATTTTACAAAAATATATATACATGAATTTTCACTGATACCGCAGGCAATTGGGTTTAACATCTGTGTCCAATACCGTAGATACATTTTCTTTTTACATCAGTGCTCAATACTGAGAGGAAGGGCTGAGATTTTGTAGGTGGTGGTTCGGGGCAGGTCATGTCTGATGAACATATTAGTTACTGATGTTTCAGCTAAGGTGGACCAGATAAAGGAAGAGGAAAAAAAAAGAGTAGAACTCCAGATCTTTGTTTGTGAGCTTCTTCGAACACTTGCTCACTAGAGATCATAGGTTACCGAGAGAGTGTGTGTGTGAGAGTGAGAGAAAGAAAGTGAGTGAGTGAGAGTGGGTGAGTGAGAATGAGTGAGAGAGTGTGAGTGAGTGAGTGAGAGAGTGTGAGTGAGTGAGTGTAGTGGCTATTTGGCTTAATTGTGTGTGTCATATATTATGGCATTTGCCTTTAAATTTTATCTGCCTGTAATTATGTGGGTGGGAGGCGTTGTTGCTGCTGGGATTCTTGAGAAATTTGGAAAGAAGCCAAGAAGCTTATTGCTAGCCAGCCAGCTGATAGACGGACCACTTACGGTCGAAACCTCGTCAGTAGTTACGATGGCTGTCACGTGACATCATGGGTGAAGGGAGTCTCTCTGCTACATAAGCATATCTCACCTGGAGATCACCTGAGTCAACAGGTAGCTGAGCTCGAGACAACACCCTCACTCAGCTGCAGCAGCAATGACATTATTGTGTTAGAGGACCAAACTGTATTTCAAACCTATTATCTCACTGAATAAAGCAGGTTTACCAATTCAATTGAAGATCAGAAGAAACTAATGAATCAGATGAGAACACGTAGAAAGTATGATCTAATCTGGTTCAACTATTCAACCTCTGGCATGAGGTAGATGAGAAACAAAATGTACTGCTGCTTTCACAGCTGCCTCAGGGAGAATGCAAAATATACACCAATGGTTAAAAAGGTGAAGTTATTCGATGATTTCATGGAACAGGTGGAAGGGTGGTTAACTGAAATTATACTACAACTTACGTACACAACATTTGAAAGAGCTACTCAACAAGGTGCTGGAATGGAAGAGGAGATTACACCACAAGATAAAATTTCAAATGTATCTACAAGAAGATCAGGACATAAATCTGGTTCTCCAGCCAGTTCAGCGTCAAGGGCCTCTGCTCAAATGGAAGTTGAAGTTGATCCAGCTGCTCTCTCAATAGAAACAAATGCCTTGGAGAAGAAACATGAGATTGAGCGACAAGAAGAACAGCTGAAAGGAGAGATGAGGTGACAAGATGAACAGCATAGATAAGAGATGAGGCGACAAGAAAGAAGAGATGAGACGACGAAAAGCACACCTGGAATTAGCAACAAAGTTGGCGGCTGCCAAAGCGAAGGAGATAATGGAAAGTGAGGGTTCAAGATGAGCTCTAAAGCATCTGATGCGATTAACTCTTACTTCAGAAAAGGAACTGCTCGGTGACGTCTGGTGACGTCACCATCCTGAATGGCAGCATAAGATAACAGCTCCCTCCGAAAAATATTTATTTAGCCCTAGTTAGTTTGTCAAATATAACATTTATTGAGAATAACTGACCTGATGAAAGCTGCAAGAATGGGAAGACGAGATGCGAACAAGATAAGAGCCGCTGAACAACACGAACATGAAGAAAACACGGAAGGCTCACCTACAAATGTGCTAGAGGGCGGAGCTAACAACGAGGGCGAAGGCAAACTCACCAAGGTTAATCAAAATATAGCGGTGGCAGACACACGGCTCAAAAGGGTGGAGACCATGTGCTAAACATGGAGCAGGTGCTAGCTAAGATGATAAGATGTGTCCAGTGAACAACAAGATGCACTGGCACTCCTATGCAACGGCCAGTAATGAGATAAACTGCCTGCGTAAGAGCTCCATAAAGCCCACACTCACCCCAAATTCGCGGGGTTGTGCCGACCATCAACCGCTCCACCGCTGCATCAATTG
The DNA here is from genome assembly GCA_035221665.1 of Okamejei kenojei. Classification (NCBI taxonomy): domain Eukaryota; kingdom Metazoa; phylum Chordata; class Chondrichthyes; order Rajiformes; family Rajidae; genus Okamejei; species Okamejei kenojei. The sequence continues at coordinate 54,626 of JAVHYY010000648.1, forward strand.
TTTGGAGACCTGTCCAAACAGGTGAAAGAACTGGACGAGGAGGCCAAAACAGCTGGCCTCGTGAAACCTCCTACGGCCAGACTTCACCCATACCACCGGCAACAGCCAAACACAACCTGGAAACCACGACTGCCGGACAGGACACAAAGATCCTACCCACCTCCACTTCCGCAAACACAACGACCTTTTTTAGGGCAAGGCCAACCTAAAGTAAGAATATGTGGAAATTTTAAAGGCAGATCATTACCATGTTCTCTGAGATTGCCCTGTTATTAATGATTTTTGGAGAGAGTTACATGATGCCTTGCAAGACATTTTTAGATGTCATGTGCCCCTGGAGAGTAAGACCGTGTCTTTTAGACATACTTGAAGACTGGCAGAAAGAAGACAAATACTTACTGAATATATTGATGGTAGCTGGTAAAAAAAGCTCTCACAAAGAAATGGTTATCACAGGAGAGCCCAACTCTGAATGCATGGATGGACATCACAATGATATTTATAAAATGGAGAAGATAACAGCATATGTTAACTTTAAACTGGATTTATTTGTGTCACGCTGGGAAAATTTGGGTTAACTATGTACCGCCTCATAGGCCAGACTTTATATTTACAAATTTTTGATTATATGACAAAGAAAGGATCACTCCCTAAGTGTTTGTAGTTTTTACTGTGTTCTTGCTTCTATATTTGTTTTGTACAAATCTCAAAAAGAGGAAATTCAAGACAAACATAAGTGGATGATGTATACATATAGCATATGCCTGAAAACCCATTTTATGGAAATGTGTCTGCTGTGGAATGCAAATAAAAGAGTATATTTTTTTTTAAAAAGAGAGAAAAGGTACTGCCACAAGTAAACAACAGCTAAATCAAATCTGCAGCTAAAGGATATCCGGCCTCGTGATGCAGAACTTGCATGTTGCCAAAATATGGACAAAACTTCATCTCAGCAACTGTGTGCTGGACCGAAGCAAACTACAGATGGGGCATCTGTAGAGGCTCGGGGCAAACCAACAGCTCAGTATGCTTATCTGAGGCCTGATACACAGGCTCGAGCCAGCCAGTATTATTATCAGAGACCTGGCTGTCATTTGTTTGTGCCAAGCCAAGAATCTCAAGATGGATTATGTGAATTGGCGGAGTAGCAAGCTAAATTCAACAAGCTAAATTAAACAAAAATCTCTCTTTCACCCTACCACCAATAGAAATTCCTACATATAATAGTGATCCTTTGCGGTATGAAGCTTTCATAACAGCATTTGACAAAGTAGTAGAAATGAAAATTGCTGATGAAAAGGAGAGCTTATGATTTCTGGCGTATTACACAGCGGAAACGCTAAAGTACTTGTAGAAAGTTGTCTGACGGCCAAGGCTATCAAGAGGCAAGAAGGTTACTCCAAGAATGTTTTGGTACCAATGCCAAGCACAGGAAACTCTGTCGAAACCCATCATTCAAGAAGGAACAGTGACATTCGAAGCCAAGAGATGCACAGAATAGAAGAAATTAGAAGAAAACGGAAAGAGAGGCAGCAACAACCAAAGCCCGATCTGCCATCTGGAATTGCCTGTCCTTAATGACGAAGAACTTTCAAAAGCCAGGATTGGACTCATAAGCCACCTGAGAGTCCACAAGAACAATAGTAAACATAAAAAACAACAGAACGTAGACCATTATCCTTCGACCTCGAGGGATAGCCACGACGATAGATGTAAAGACGAAGCTCCATATAAGAAATATAGACTCCCTACAGACGCTGAACAGTTTTGGATTGGTGAGCGAGAGTGAGTGAGAGTGTGAGAGAGTGAATGAGAGAGTGCGAGAGAGTGAGTGAGAGTGTGAGAGAGTGAATGAGAGTGCGAGAGAGTAAGTGAGAGTGTGAGAGAGTGAATGAGAGTGCGAGAGAGTGAGTGAGAGTGAGTGAGAGTGAATGAGAGGAGTGCAAGAGAGTGATGAGAAAGTGTGAGAGAGTGAGTGAGAGTGAGAGTGTGAGAGTGATGGATAAGTTGTCCAATACATTTTTCCCTTGCCTCCACAATTGAAGTTTAAAGGGCCACAGGGGAAGCTGCCACCCGCTCTCCAGCATGAGTACACCTCCGCCAGAGGGTGCGAAAGCACCGACACCGATCCCCGGCCCTCCTCTCACAGGAGGTGACGTTGTGGAGCTGCGGGAAGTCCCCGAGATGGTGCCACTGTGGACCTTCGAATTGCGGATACAGCGAGGCAAACATAAAATGGCGCGGAAAAATGAAAGAGAGTCGTGGAAGAGGCCTTGGCCCTTGAGTGCGTGGATGATAACGGCTGGAAAACAAAACAGTAGGTTAGGAATTTAGATATCAAGCCAGGCTGCTCCCATCCTCTATATAGGATGAGTGGTTGATCTTATAGACGTGTATAAAATCATGAGATTAGTTGCTGCCTCACAGATCCAGAGACCAGGTTCGATCTGACCTCAGGAGCTGTCCATGCGCAGTTTGCACATTCGCCCTGTGAACACGTGCGTTTCCTCCTCCGGTTTCAAGTCAAGAATGTTTTATTGTTATATCCAATTTCCTCTCACACCCCAAAGATGTGCAGGGTTATTGGTTATTTAGCTTCCGTAAATTGTCCTTAGTGTGTAGCATAGAAACTAATGAATGGGGTGATCACTGGTCGGCACAGACTCAGTGGGCCGAAGGGACTGTTTCTCTACGATAAACTAAACTAAATATGGTGTGATGCACTTGCAACATGCAATGCTTCACTTGTAATGTATTGCTTCTGCATAACACAACGACTGCTTAAAAAGCAGCCAAGTGACTTTACAGATACAGTGCGGAAACAGGCTTTTCGGCCCCGAGTCCCCACCGACCAGCGATCCCCACACACTATCCTACACACCAGGGACAATTTACCACTTGCAGAAGCCAAGTAACCTACAAACGTGCACGTCTTTGGAGTGTGAGAGGAAGCCGGAGCACCCGGGTAAAACCCACGTAGTTTACAGGGAGAATGTAACTTCCGTACAGACCAACCTTGGTCAGGATCGAACACGGGTCTCTGGCGCTGTAAAGGCAGCAACTCTAACCGCTGCGCCACAAAGTGCTGGAATAGGTCAGCTCACTCCATAGATCTCAGCTTCACTTTTATTCTTCCTCAGGATCCACACGCTCAATCAAAAGCTCCTCAACTTACCTGACCTCCACTAAGGATCGCAAACCTGCTTTTCTCCAGACCAGGCCCCCAGCAACAGCAGAGTTACTCCAGCACTTTGTCTTTTTATGTAAACGAGCATCTGCAGTTTCTTGTGTCCACCCCTCATTGGAATGAGTTAGACGGACGTGCGCAGCAACAAAATGTTTTACGATGAGTAAAGGTTCTAACTTTTTGTAAACAAAATGTTTTAACCAATAACAACCATATAACAATTACAGCACGGAAACAGGCCCTCTCGGCCCTTCCAGTCCATGCCGACCATTTGTTTTCCCTAGTCCCATCTACATGCTCTCAGACCATACCCTCCATTCCCTTCCCGTCCATATACCTACCACTTTACTCTTAAATGTTAAAATCGATCCTGCCTCCACCACTTCTGTCTGGCTGAAGCTCATTCCACACAGCCACCCACCACCCCTGAGTAAAGAAGTTCCCCCTCACGTTAACCCCTAAACTTCCGTCCCCTAATTTCGCATGTCATGCCCTCTTGTTTGAACCTATCTTTAAGAGCTCTGTCCAGCTCCCTCTTGAAAGCTTCCAGAGAACAATCCACCACCATCTGAGGCAGAGAATTTCACAGACTATCAACTCTCTGTGTGAAAAAAGTTTTTTCCTCATCTTCATTCTAAATTAATTACCCCTTATTCTTAAACTGTCCCTCAGATTATCTTAAATCAGACTTCACCTTGCACTAAACGTTATTCCCTTAATCCTATATCTGTACACTGTGGTTGGGTTGATTGTAATCATGTATTGTCCTTTTGCTAACTGGTTAGCACACAACGAAAAAGACCTTAAACACTTGTACCTCTGTACACGTGACAATAATAAACTGAACTATACTCTCAGCAGGTCAGGCAGCATCTCTGGAGGATGTGGATAGGTGTTGTCTTGGACATTTGCAGCCTGGGGGAGAAAGATTCTGACAGTCTGCCCTATCTGGACCACTCATAATTTTATATAACATCTGCCAAGTCTCCTCTCATCTTCTGTCCGTGGTACAGAAAACAATCCAAGTCTATCTATCCGACCATCTCCCTGTAGCTGAAGCCCTCTAATCCAGGCAGCATTTCTGGAAAACATTTTGTTTTCACAAGTTAGAACAGTCTCGCGTAAAACATTTTGTGCTTGAAACGTCAGGCTGGACACTTGCACCTCACTGAGTTTACTCCAGCATTTTATGTCTTTTTAAAAAAGGTACGTAGGCATCTACTGTTCCTCACGGCTGTGTTTTAATTATTTTTTAGTTATAGAGACACAGCGGGGAAGCAAGCCCTTCGGCCCACAGAGTCTGCACCAACCAGCAATCCCCGCACATAACACTAACCCACATACACTAGAGACAATTTACATTTATACCAAGCCAATTTAAACCTACAAACACTGTATGTCTTTGGAGTGTGGGTAGGAAATCAGAGAGCCCGTAGAAAACCCACGCAAGTCACGGGGAGAGCGTACAAACTCGTACAGACAGTTTCCCATTGTTGGGATCAAAACCCAGGTCTCCGGCGCTGCAAGTGCAGTAAAGCCCCGACACTAACCACTATGCCACCATGCTGTACTTGAGGCAGAGGGTCTCCATTACCTTTCTCTTGTAGCTCCTCAGGCATGTCGTTCGGCCATATCTAAGGCGGTGTCATCGTCGCTGTCGGTGATGATGTCGGTGATGGAGTCGGTGTCGATGCTGGTGATGTCGGTGTCGGCGTCAGTGTCGGAGTCGGGGTGTCGTCGGCGCTGTTGATTTTCGTTGCCGGTGTCGGTGCCACGCTGTCTGCGCTGGTGTCTGTGCCGGTATCCGTGCTGGTTGTCTGCAAGCGGTGTCATGTGCTGGTGCCGGTGGCCCATGGCGGTGGCGGTGCCGGTGGCAGTCACTCCACCTCGGTGCCAGTATCGGTGGCGGTGGCGGTGCCGGTGTCGGTGCCAGTGGCGGTGGCGGTGCCGGTGTCAGTGCCGGTGCCGGTGCTGGTGGCGGTGGTGGTGCCGGTTTTTTCGATGCCGGTTTCAGTCTCGGTGGTCTGCGGCCCATGTCTGCGGCGGTGGTCTGTGCAGGTGTTGGTGTCTGCGGAGGTGTTGTTGGTGCCCAGTGTCTGGCGGAGGTGTTGTTAGTGCCACGTGTCCGGCAGAGGTGTTGTTGGTGGCGGTGTTGTTGGGTGCCGGTGTCTTCGGCGGCGGTGTCTTCGGCGGTGTTGGTGCCGGTGTCTTCGAGCGGCGTGGTCTTCGCGTGTTGGTGCGGTGCCGGAGTTGTTGGTGCCGGTGTTGTCGGGCGGCAGTGTCTTCGGCGGTGTTGGTGCCGGTGTTTGTCGGCGGTGTCTTCGGGTGGTGGGTGCGTTGTTGTCGGCGGCGTGTCTTCGGCGGTGGTTGGTGCATGGTGTGTCGTGCGGTTGTTCGGCGGTGGCCGGTGTTTGTCGGCCCCCTGTCTTCGGCGGTTGTTGCCGGGCGGTTGTTGTCGGCGGCTTCGGCGTGTTGGTGCCAAGGTCGGCGGCGGTGCTTCGGCGGTGTTGCTGGTGTGTCGGCGGCGGTGTTTCCAGCGGTGTTGGTGCCGTGTTGTCGGCGGCGATGTTGTCGATGGCAGTGTCGGTGGTCATGTCTAAAAAGGGCCTGCAAGTAGGGAACACAATCCATCAGCACACCAATCCGGAGAAGCCATGCCTTTCCGGATGTATCACAGAGAGAACATGCAAATTCCACACAACGCACACACACAACCGGAGGAGAAGCACGCCTCACAGGAGGAAAGTGCAAACCTCCACACACACACGCAGCAACTCGAGGTCGACTCATTCCCAGCCTCAGCAAGGCCAGCAGCATAATCAAGGATTACTCACACACTGGCCACTCCCTCATTTCCCCCTCTCCCATCAGGAAAAAGGTTAGAAGTGTGAAAACGACAGATTCAGGGACAGTTTTCTTCCCAGCATTATCAGGCAACGGACTATTCTACCCCAACGCAGAGAGCAGAGTGCTGAACTACTATCTAACCTCTTGAGATAGCCTTTGGTCTAAAACCTGATCAACTTTAACTGGTGTTTATCTTGCACTAAACATTATTCCCCTTATCAGGGCCAACTGTACACTGTAAATCGATCGACGTAATCTTGTATTGTCTTTCCACTGACGGATAGCACGCAACAAAAAGCTTTTCTCAGTACCTCGGTAAACGTGACAATAAACTAACTGACCCGGCCTCTGGCCTGTGAGGTGGCAGCTCTAATGCTAATTGGCTTTGAAATAATGAATAGATGTTTAAAAGTGGAATTCAAAGGATGGGTCTAAACATAGTTTGTGAGAAAGATGAATGGGAAAAAAGTATAAGACAGATTTCTAAATGGGATAAGAAATTCAGAAATCGGAGGTGCAAAGGAGTTGGGAGTTCTGGTGCAGGATTCCCTAAAAGGTAACAGCAAGACAAATCGGTGATAAAGAAGGCAAACGCAATAGTAGAATTTTTATTTCAAGTGGGCAGAATAACAAAAACAGGGATGTAATGCCTGAGGACCATCCTATAAGTGCTGGTCATGGCCACCATTTGGAGTATTGTGAGCAATTTTGGGCACCATATCTGAGGAAGGATGTTCTGGCTTTGGAGAGGGTCCAGAGGAGGTTTTACAAGAATATCGCAGGAATGAGTTTGGTTAATCTATGAATGAGCGTTTATACGGCAGTGGGCCCTGTACTCGCTGGAGTTCATTGAAATGCACTGAAATATGAAATGTTTAGACAGTGTGATTGGATAGGATGTTTTCCACTCATGGAGGTTTTCCCAGCCTGGGGTAAATTTACCACCCCATAGTCATTTTGCTTACCGGGGGGGCAAATGATTGACTTCAGGATTGTACATACTTTTTCTCATTGACTGACTATTTTTTGGTTCTGGTATAAGCGGCATTCTGTTTCATCATTAGTTGTTCATAAAATAAGTGAAATAATATTGTAATTTTTTATTAAGGTTGCCACGTAAATGGGATGAAAAATGTTGGCACTCCTGGTCTCGGACCAGAACCTCAGTAATTAAAGGGCATTCCATTCAGAAGGAGATGAGGAATGTCCTTAGCCAGAGGGTGGTGAATCTGTTTGGAATTCCATTGTCACAGGCGGCTGTGGAGGCCAAGTCATCGATATTTTTAAGGAAAATTCTGTTAGAACAAGTGTCAGGGTTATGGGAGAGGCAGGAAATGGGTTTTTGAAAGGGAAAAGATAGATCATCCATAATTGAATGGAGAAGTAGACCTTTGATGGGCTGAATTGCCTAATTCTGCTCCTGTAACTTAATGAGCGAGGGTTCCAATGTTACCTGAGGTGTTTAACAATATGAAAGGACAAGTAAATGGATTAATGTGATGTCCAGGATACAGAGGGTATTGCTCAACGTGGTGAAATGAATGCACTGTCATTCCATCTAAGCTTACTTTATGAGATAACAGCATGGAAACAGCCGGTCGCGACCAACTAGTACGTGCAACCAGCGATCATCCCGTACAACTATAGGTCTACCCAACTCACAGGGGGAAATTTTCAGAATTAATCACACAATTTGCAACATCTTTTTTGGAATGAGGGGGGAAATCGGAGCACCTGAGACAAACACAACACAGTCACAGGGAGAATGTACAAACTCAAGTCCCACCTGGCCTGCTTTTGGCCCATATCCCTCTCAACCTTACCTATTTTTCCAGACCTGTAAAAATTCTTTTAAATCAAATATAAGCCCCCCCCCCCCACACATAAATGGCTGGAGTAACTCAGCGGGACGGCAGCATCTCTGAGAGAAGAAATGTGAATTTTTGTGTCGAGACCCTTAATCAGTACTGATACAGGGAAAGTGGGCAGCACAGAGATAAAATGGTATCAGAGACAGTGAGACTAGTGAGAGAACTGGAAGGGGGAGGTGGAGGGATGGAGAGAGAGGGAAAGCAAGGGCTACTGAAGTTAGAGAAGTCAATGGTCAAGCACGGGTGTAAGCTGCCCTGGCCAAAATTTGAGGTGATGTAACTAAGTTCAAAAGTGATAGAGCAGCATTAGTCAATTTGGCCCAACAAGTCTACTTCCCGCCATTCAATCATGGTTGATTTATCTCTCCCTTCCAAACACCCGTTCTCCCTGCTTTCAACCACATAGAAACATAGAAACATAGAAATTAGGTGCATGAGTTAGGCCATTCATCCTCTGAGCCTGCACCGCCATTCAATAGATCATGGCTGATCATCCAACTCAGTAATCCCGTACCTGCCTTCTCTCGCATACCCTCTGATCCCCTTAGCCCACAAGGGCCACCATCCAACTCACATCTTAAATATAGCCAATTAACTGGCCTCAACTACCCTCTGTGGCAGAGAGTTCCCGAGACTCCACCACTCTCTGTGTGAAGAAAGTCTTTCTCATCTCGGTCTTAAAGGATTTCCCCCTTATTCCTTAAGGCTGTGACCGCCTTGTCCTGGACTTCCCCAACAATCGGAAACAATCTTCCTGCATCTAGCCTGTCCAACCCTTAAGAACCCTGACACCATTCACTAATCAAAAATCTATCTATCACTGTCATCTGAAGAAGGGTCTCGACCCGAAACGGTCCTCCTAAACTGAGGAACAGACAATTCTTGCCAATAGAGGGAGTACAGAGAAGGTTCACTCAGACTGATTCCTGGATGGCACGACTTCCATATGAAGTAAGACAGGACGACTCGGCTTGTACTCGCTGGAATTTAGAAAATTGAGGGGTGATCTTATAGAATACTTACAAAATACTTAAGGGTTGGAAATACTATCCTCATCTGATG
>JAVHYY010000649.1:0-91745 GCA_035221665.1 Okamejei kenojei
CTACAACAGCTTTTATGTTTTTAGTTAAATCTTCTGGTTGGAGAAGGTAATATATATTGCCCCAAAAATCCAAAAAGTTGGGCAGACAATGAGTCAATAAGGAATTTTGTTTTACTTCAAATAAAGACAATGTCAGACAGCCAGATAGGTTAACAGGATTAAAGCAGAGCATTAATTATCCCATTCCGGCATCGAATTGGAATCCAAACTGAAAAGTGAGAATCTCAGGGAAAACAATCAAGGGTTTCAGAGATGCCGTTCCCAAGGACAGATGTCGAACCCCGTGTGGGTTATATCAGCATAAACAAGACGAACCTCCAACATTTTATACAAAGGTTTAGGAAACTTTCCCACATATTTGGGGATAGCGCCATACGACCGCAGTCAGCAGTTGTTAATTGTTAATTTTGTAAACAAAATCAGGCCAGAATATTAGAAAGAAATTGGAAAAAATTGGAAGATTGAATGAAAAAAACCACTGAATCATTGTTAACAGAGGCTCAAAAGGTATATGTACAGACGGATGAGTAGAAACAGATGTAAAGCAAAATGATGTTGCCCAAGCAGTACAGCAAGTAGTATAGGAGAGACAGGATAGGTGAATGGATTGACCGAAGTTGGGTCCCCGGAAACAATGAACAAAGGATCAGGAGGTGGTACACGGGCCACCGGTGTTATTATGTAAAGAGAGATCATTTCAAGAGGGAATGTCCTAAGCGCCGACGTGAGTGCAGTTCGTACGCACTCATGGAGGAAGAAATAGGGGAGTCAGGGTTCCGCTCTTCCTCCACCTCCGGCTCACTCCCTGGGTGTATGGATACGCACGGGAACCTCTGTAAATTTGAATTAGGAACCCCAGGAGAGGATCTGATATTTATTGGTAAGACTATTCGGAGCAGAAAACGAGTATAACTAAGGTACCAAATGAATGAAAATTGGGAAAAAAAAACAGGTTAGAATCTCAGGGTAGAAGGAAGTGATCTACATTACCCGAGGTAGAAGGGTGGTGGTAAAATATGAATCGGAAACTATAGGAAAATTTAAATCTTGGTACACAGCAGGATAAATTTGAGTGGAAGTCTTACAAATGAAGAACAGCCCCCGTAGGGGGACAGATAATATTCCCAATTGTATAAATCTGACCACGAGGACGAGGGAAGAATAGTCCCGCAGGTGTGGCCAAGGAAGAAACCGTGGAGGGCTGCAGATTCCCTTCCTATGAATAGCTTTGAAAAAAGAAGGGGAGAATAGGACGGGTATGGCAATATCCAATTTCTTGGAAGGAAGGAGAGACTGCAGCCAATTATAGAGAACTTACTAAAGAACGGTATATTAAAGGTGTAATGTTCCCCCATATTAACACCCCCGTACGCCCCCTAAGAAAACCGACGGACGTTCAGATTGGTTCCGGATCTCAGGGAATTAAATAAGGAAGTCAGAACGCGAAATCCCGGTGGTCCGAACCCGTATCACCATAATGGACGGATACCCCCGAATCACAAGTGTTTCAGTGTGTAGATTTAAAAGACGCTTTTTGGAGGCTGTTCCCCTGGCTGAAAGAGCAGGACCATTTTTGCGGTTTTGCATGGGAAAACCCAAGAGATCCCCAAAGGAAACAGCAGTATCGGTGGACTACACCCCTCAGGGATTTACAGAGTCCCCGAACCTGTTTGGACAGATATTAGAAACAATATTAAGGACGTCCCAGGACAGATGAGATACAGCTGTTGCAGTATGGGACGTTTATTACTATATGAGAAGTAAGACAATGATTTAGAATGAAAAGAAGAGGGAGATCCAGAAAGGATTAAAAGTGAAGCAAGGAAAGAATTGCTGAGACTCTGCTTTAGAAAGAAAGACGTGAAAAAGGAAAGACAATGTTTGTCAGTAAACAACAGAAATAGACAAAAAGGAAGAAAGAGAAGACAGAGGCAGAAGGAATAAAGAAACAAAAACAGAAGAAGATCATTCTGGTTGAAAAGACTGAAAAAAGAGATGCACCGTCACACAGTGATCCTAGACATAGGCCGATACAGGCCAAGATTCCATCCAATAATAAATTGTATGTGGAGAGTGTTTTCTCTAATGCCCTATCGGATTGAAAATATATCTGGAATCTAAGCCCGACAAGCTAGTACGGATATAGGCTAATGATAAGTGTGTTGGGATGTGTATAAGTGAATGATGGCTGGTTTGTTCCACACAAGTGAGGAGCAACGTAGAAAAGAACATTGTAATTTCTTGGAAAAGATGGCACAGGAGGTCATTATTATCAAGGAAGAAGTATTTTTTTGTCAGCAGCAGGTAGAATATTTAGGGACGAGTAATATCTAAAGAGTAAAAGCTATAGCGCAGGACAAATTGGAAGCTTCCTGCCAATCTTGCTTAGACTCATTTGGAAAATTAAGCTTAACAGCAGCATATGTACATGGATCTGGCATAATTTGGAGCCTAGGGAAACAGAAAGGCTTTGAGATAAGCAACGGAGACCCCCATGCATAAGTTAGCATGTCCCCCTTATGGAATGTGTTTGGGTTTACTTATCGGAAGTTGGAAGGCAACCAACTTTGAGGGAGGTGATGTATTCTTGAGGAACTATTTACTGCAGTGCCCGTTCCCTTACAGAATTAAAAGCGAAAGATTCTGCTCAAAGCCCGCCACTTGACTTTCTAAACTGCTGTACATGCCGCGACTGGTTACTGGTCAAAATTGGAAGGAGGAGAAACTCCATCCCAGGTGGACCGGCCCTTACCTAGTTATGACTGACAACGAGACAGGCAATCACGAAAAAGAAAAAGGGTGGACCCACGCGATCTGGTTAAAGGACCCGTCGATCCACCCGTTCCTGAGAGGAGGAACAGTGACGGTGAAGCGGATGTAAACCCCTAACTTAATTTAAAAGAAAACTTTGAATGTAAACTGACAGTATGAAAGAGCATCGTGGTATTTGTTTGCTTTGTATGTAATTGTTGTAAAATTTTAATAATGGGGGGGTGATAAATGTTATCATCCTATTCAATACAGAGGGTAATAACCAATCATTTACTATCATTCCCATGTAACTACGCAACGCCATGACGAAAGACTTGAATCATTTGTAAAGAGGGAAAGGAAGTTTTTGATGGCAGGCAATAGGGATATTTAGGGAAGTTTGGGGGCGTACCTGCCAAGGGGAGAGAGATTGATGGGGTACAGTTATTTTTCCCTTCTCAGATCGTAAAAGGGGCAATAGATCAGACGAAGTAGGAAGTCTATTCAAAAGAGGTACTAAGGTAGTAGTCACTAAGCCTCCCCCACCCCCACATGTGCTCTTCAGCCTCAAGTGCACCAGACACTGTACGAAGAAATCAAGAAGCAGATCGAAATCCCTGTAGGAAGGAAAAAAAAACTGTTTGGGACTTGGCCACCCGGATAGCTGGGACCCGTGGGGGGGGGGGGAGGGGGGGGGTTGGATGTGACTAACGTTGGGTCTGCGGAGGACCGCTGATGAATTCACGTTGGCCGTGGAGAGGATCCATTGTTGAAATATGGGACCTGATGGGGTGAACCTGACAATTGGTACAAGAACCGAGATACCCCAGGTTGGGTCCCTGACAGATGCTCCGGTCGGACTGAGTGTATCGCTAGGCCCTGGGGCAAAGGATGCCGTCCTAGTAGGCAGCAGCCCCTGCCAGCGCATCGTCACCCAGTGGCCAAATCAGTCCAGAGTGTGTGGCCAGAGGAGCCAAATGGTATCTAACTATGAGAATAATATGGGAAAAAACTGCGCTATCCGGATGGAGATTGATGGAGTGAGAATCAGCCGGACTATGGAACTGCACCGGGAATAACCCTTACCAGGGGATCCCATTATTGCGAGATATATGGAACAAGGTTGCCTCTAGTGGACCGGCCCCTGAAGGATTGTTATGGATATCGGATAGCAAGGCATACTCGGTGTTACCATGAATTTGGAGTGGGACTTGTTTTATTGGTCTGGTACAACCTGGATTCTTCCTGTTAAACCCCAAAGAAGGCCGGTCGTTTAGGACACCTGTATTTGATGGCCTATATCGAAAAAGAAGAAAAATAGACCATTGGAGAATGGGAAGATGATGAGTGGCCACCACAGCAAGAATCATCTCATACTACGGACCAGCCACCTGGGCAACAGGATGGATCCTGGGCTACCGAACACCAGTATACATGTTAAACCGGATCATAAGGCTTCAGGCAGTACTGTAGAGGTAATTACCAACCAAACTGCGGGGGCGCTGGAGATGCTGGCAAAGCAGCAGACGCAGATGAGAACAGCGATATACCAGAACAGGTTAGCCCTAGATTACCTCCTGGCAGAAGAAGGAGGGTATGCGGGAAATTCAACCTCTCTAATTGCTGTTTGAACATCGAAGATGCTAATGGACAGGCAGTGATTGGATTATCAGGATCAGAAGGGATCCGGAGTAAGCATTGCGCATGTTCTTTAAAGTTTTTGGACAATACAAAAGTGACAACGAATTCGATTATGGGAACCCAATGGTGGGATACTATCCTCGGAGGAGACATCCTCGGGTGGGAACGGTGGTGGGGAACGGAGGGACTTGTGTTTCTATGTAGTGGCTGGACTGATCTTTATCCCCTGTTGTATCCCTTGTTTTAGGGAACTTATTACCAGAAGTAATGTCAGATGCAGGCTGTATTCATGCCTAGGAGAGAAAGGGGAAATACAGAAAATATTGATAATGCGGCAGGGGAAATTTATGATTTACAGGAGAGAAGGTTAGGGACGATGTTACTCAGTTCGAATTGAAGGAGCTTAAAATGAGGGTTTAATGAGTGGTATGCATAGCAAAAAGAAAAATGGAGGATTGTGAGGGATAAAGTGATTAAAACGCTATTTAAGAAAGGAGTTTTTAAAAAGAGAATTCAAACGAGAGGGGCTGGAGAAAGGATTCTGACACAGCAGTTCCTGAAGGTTGCCAGACCCATCCTTGAGGCCTTGAGTAGAGAAGAGCTAGAGCCTTGTAGCGGTAATAGCGGTGATTAAGAGATGTTAGAGAGATCCCTATCAGTGGAAAGGAGTTATGGAGGAACCCTGTCACTATAGCTTAGCTTTAGTACTGATATAGGAAAACTGAGAGGGTCACTAGGAGGTGAGTAAAACTGGGCCAGGTCATGAGCCAATTGAGCATTGCTTAATAGATTAAATGAATATTATAACACACCCATGGTCAAGAATATGCTCATTACTAAGAACATGTGTGAACATGCAATGTATGATATGGGAGGTGCGAGGGATGTACAGTGGGTTGTACCTACAGATTGTGCACCTCCGACCCTGATTGGAGAAAGGTCTGGAGGAGATTGAATGTAAGATTTTGTGTATAAAGGGGGATGATCTCGCTGGCTTCGGTGTGTCTCGAGTTGGAGAGGCACTCGTCTGCAGACTCGTAAAATAAAGAAATCTCTTGCTTCCAGGATTTAGTCTTTTCGAGTATTAATTGTGAGCATAAGGGTATCTCACACCATTACCTGTATCTGTACCTGTGGACGCTGGATTGTAATCATGTCCTCTTCCGCTGACTGGAGAGCACGCGACAAGAAAGCTTTTCACTGTACCTCACTAAACGGGACAATAAAATACACTCAATATCTCTCTCTCCCCCTTATCTTTCTCTCTCTCTCTCCCTCTCTTCCTCCCTCTCACTTTCTCTCCCTTTCTCCCCACTCTCTCTTTTGTCTCTCTCTCCCCTCTCCCTCTCCTGCTCTCTCTCTCTATCTCTCTCTCTCCCGCCTCTCTCTTCCACTCTCTCTCCCTCTCTAACTGTCTCTCTCTCCCCCTCTCTCTCCCCCCCCCCCCCTCTCCTCCCTCTCCTGCTCTCTCTCCTCTTTCTCTCTCTCCCCCTCTCTCTCTTCCACTATCACTCCCTCTCTATCTCTCCCCCTACTTATCTCTCACTCCCCTCTCTCTCCCACCTTCTCTCCTCACTCTTTTCCCTCTCTCTGTTCCCCTCCCTCTCTCTCTTCCCCCTCTCTCCCCCCCCCCCTCTCTATCTCTCACTACCCCTCTCTCCTCCACACTCTCCTTTGCCTTGGCCTTCGAACTGGCCACGCACTTGCCCTGCCTGTCTTGGAGGAGATGCCCGCTAATCCAGGACCAGGCTTCGGGCCTAACAACTAGGTCAAGAACCAGCCTTCTGAGGCCAGAAAGTGAACACAGGCTCAAAGCCTAAGAACTAGGCCGGGAACGTGGCTTTGAGGCCTACAAATCTAGACACAAATGAGACTTTCTCTCCGTCCCCCGCTGAACTAAATTAAAATTAAGTAAAACACAGTGAACTGAATGTAGTAAACTAGTAAAACAATGCTAATCTAAACCAAACACAGCGAAAATAACTCACCTCATCTCCCATTCCCTCCCCTCTCCCCTCCTCCCATCCCCTCCTCCTCCCCCCCATCCCCTCTCCCCTCTGCTCCTCTCCCCTCCTCCACTCCCTCCCCTACCTCTCCTCCTCTCCCCCCCCTCCCTCTCCGCTTCTCCCCTCCCCTCACCACCCCTCCCCCTCCCCTCTCCTCCCATCTCCTCTCCACTCCACCCCGTCCATCTCCTCCTCTCCCCGCATCTCCTCTCCCCCCCTTCCCATCCCATCCCCTCCCCCTCGCCACCCCTCACCCTCTCCCCCCCCTCCCCTCATCCCCCCTCCCCTCCCACTCTCCCCTCCTCCCCTCTCTACCCCTCCCCTCCCCTCTCCTCCTCTCCCCCTCTCCTCCCCTCTCACCCCTCCCCTCTCCTCTCCCCTCATCCCATCTCCAACCCCCCCCTCCCTCCCCCCCCTCCCCCTCCAACCCCTCTCACCCCTCCCCTCCTCCCCTCTCCCTCCATCCCCTCTCCCCTCTGATCCTCTCCATCTCGGCTCCTCCCCTCTCTTCCCCTCCCCTCACCTCTCTTCTCTCTCCTCCCACCTTTACCCCAGGGACTCGGTAGATGGTAAGACAGAAAGGGGACAGGACCTGGTACAAAACATCCCAGGGTGGTGAGCTTGTGGTGGGGGTAGAGACAAACCTCGCTGGGCCTGTGGGAGCGTGTAACAATAGTGTGGAACCCTCTGTCTCTCATCCTCCCATGCTCTCTCTCTCTCTCCCCTCTCTCTCTCCTCCGCTCTCTCTCTGTCTCTCTCTCTCCCTCTCTCTGAACTAATTGAAGGTAAATTAAAATGAACTGGACTGAACTCAGTATAAGAAGGTGCATCTAAACTAAACACAGCAACAAATGAATCCCTCTCCTCCCCTCCCATCTCATCCGTTCTCCTCTCCTCTCCACCCCTCTCCTCTCTCTCTCCTCCCTCCCATCTCCTTCCTCCCATCTCCTCCCGATACTCTCCCATCCTCCCCTCCCCTCTCCTCTACTACTCCATCTTCCTCCTCCCTCCTCTGCCATCTCCAGGATCTCCTCTCGCCCTCCCTCCCCCTCCGTCATCTCCTCTCCTCCCTCTCTTCCACCTCGCCAATCTCCTCCCTCTCTCCTCTCCTCCCTCCCCTCCCCCCCCTCCCCTCCCATCTCCTCTCCTCCCATCGCCTCTCCTCTCCTCTTCCCATCTCCTCTCCTCCCACCTCTCCCATCTCCTCGGCCCTCTCCTCTCCTCTCTCCCCGCTCCCCACCCCTCCCCTCCTCTCCTCTCCTCCCCTCTTGCCCATCCTCCCTCCTCTCCCATCTCCTCCTCTCTCTGCTACTACCCAGGAGAAGTGGACACTCCTCCCCTCTCCTCCTCTCTTAAACGAAACTGACGGGCTGCATCATATGAGTCTGCTACGGGAACTGTTCTGCCTCGACAGCCGCACGGGCTGCATCACTGCAGAGAGTGGTGAAGGCAGCACAGCACATCACTGGTGAAGGCAACTGTCTCCCGGCCATTCAGGACAATATCCACCAATGCTGCTGGCTGACCGTGTATTACCCAGTACGTTTTTGTCTGTCTCTCTTTGTGTCTCTCTCTGTGTCTCTGTCTCTGTCGCTCTCTGTGTCTCTGTCTCTGTCTCTCTCTGTGTTTTCTCTTTCTCTCTCTCTCTCTCTCTCTCTCTCTCTCTCTCTCTCTCTCTTCTCTCTCTTCTCTCTCTCTCTCTCTCTCTGATCTCTCTCTCTCGCGGCTCTCTTCTCTCTCCTCTCTCTCTCTCCCTCTCTCTCTCTCTCTTGCTTCTTTCTCTCTCTCTCTCTCTCCCTCTCATCTGTCTCTCTCTCTCTCTCTGTCTCTCTCTCTGTACCTCACTCTCTGTACCTCACTGCTCTTGTATACTCACTCCTCTCTCGCTCTCTCTCTGTACCTCATCTCTGTCTGTCTCTGTACCTCTGTGTCTCTCTCTCACACCCTCACTAGGGACCCACTCTCTCTCTGTTTTTCTATCTCTGTATCTGTATCTCTCCCTCTGTGTCTCTCTCTTTCTCTCCCTCTCTCTCCCTTTCCCTCTGTCTCCCTGTTTGTCCTCTCTCTGTCTGTCTCTCTCCGTCCGTCTCTCTCTGTTCATCTCTCTGTCTCTGTATATACCTCTCCCTATTTCCCTCTGTCTCGTCTCTCTCTCTGTCTCCCTCTGAAATCTCTTCTCTCAACTCTCACGCCTCTCTCTCTCTCTCCTTCTCTCTCTCTCTGTCTCGCTCCCTGTCTCCCTCTCTCTCACTGTCTCTCTCCTCCGTTTCTCTCTCCGTCTCACTCTTTATCTCTGTCTCTCTCCCCTCTCTCTGCCTCTCTTTCCATTCTCTCTCTCTCTCTCTGCAACTCTGTCTGTCTCTATCTTTCTGTCTGTCACTGTCTCTCTCTCTGTCCCTCTGTCTCTGACCCCTCTGTATCCAGATCTCTATCTCTCTCTGTCTCTTGTCTCTATATGTCTCTCTCTTTCTCTTTCTCTCTCCCTCAGTCTCTCTATGCCTGTATTTCCCTCTCTCTCCCCCTCTGTGTCTGTCTCTCTCCCTCTCTGTCCCTCTCTCTGTCCCTCCTCCCTGTATCTCTCTCTTCTCTTCTCTCTCTCTCTCTCTCTGTATCTGCAACTCACTCCCTCTCTGTCTCTCTATCTCTCTGTCTGTCTTCCTCTGTCTCTTTCTGTTGTGAGGTAAATGAAACTTTCACTACTTGTAATTTACTTAACTTTATTTAAGCTTTAAGCAACTTATTTCTTTAATACATTACTCAGAAACGTCTGGCAAACATGGCTGATTCCGCAGGCCTTTCCCGCCCAAAATACTTTGCACATGCACACACTCCGGGAATGTCCTGCGCATGCGCACACTCTAGAAGAGCCCCGCACATGCGCACATGCGCCCACTTCATTCTCCCCTCCATTATTAAAATTTATAACTATTTATAAGTTGAGATGGTCAGGAGGTTTAATACATCTTGATGACCGTCGCAGAACTGGAGCTTCAGGTGGTAAATGGCGTTTCAATAGCTGGTGGTAGATATATTGCTTGGTCATCAACTTCACTCATATTGTTATTTAGATTTACAATTTTAAGGAATTTCTTATAGAAGTTTCCATAGGGGATGCTGGAATGTGTTGGAGGAAGTTCTTGATTAGTGTTATCAAGAAGTGACGGAGCTGATGGAGAAGACGGACATGGGTGCAAGGTCACGAAGTGAGACAGTTGACTGGCGTCCATCCTGATATTTGATACTTTCATAAAGATGGGTTGACATCAGTCAGTTCAACTTCATCAACAAAAGGCTTGTTCTTATTTGATCGGACATAACGACGAAGTGTAATGGGAAGCAGAGAAGTACACTGAAGTAAGTGAGACAGTAGAGATCCATCCACATGCTGATCTGGTATGTCATTTGACTTTAAAGCCAGTTTCACTGCTTTCCAAATTGATTCCGTTATACCTCTCAACCTGACCATTTGCAATAGGATGATATGGTGTTGTTTTACTTATTGCAATTCCTCTCTTAGAAAGGTAGTCCTTTAAATCTTTCGACATGAATGAGGTGCCCCTATCAGAATGTATGTAACTTGGAAATCACAGAATGAAAACAGTTGATCCATAGCAGCGGTCCATATTTGGACAAGGAAAAGCAAATGGGAACCTCGAATATTTGTCAACTAAGGTAAGTATATAAACATTTCGAGAGGAGGATGGTAAAGGCCCTTTGAAGTCAACAACTCAAACGTTTCCATAGGTTGAGTAGCTTTGATCAACCTTCCTTCTTCAGGATGGAAGAACCTTGGGTTTTAATTCAACACAGATTCTACATGAAGCACACGTCATCTTCACATCTTCTGTAGAGAAAGGTAAGTATTTGGAACGAACATAGTGTAACAAACGAGTGACTCGCGGATGACACAGCCCATTGTGAAGATTCAGTGTGTTGCAGAAGAATGAAACAGAGGCACAACATGCTCGGGGTTAATTGTAATCCGAGCAACATTATCCTTACCAGGGGGTACTCAATTGAATAACTATATGCAGATAATTCATCCTCCATTCATGAATTTTACTGTTTCTTAATCTTCGTTCGTTTTCAATTATCCAGCATAAAAGCTACTGAACGCTGATCTGTTTATCAAAGTGAAGTGCTGGCGAGCAAGGAAATGACTCAATTTTCTCACTGCTTCAATAATTGCTGTAGCTTCCTTTTCGACGGTGGGTAGTGCAATTCACTACCTTGGAGAGTACGAGACATGAAAGCCACTGGTCGTCCTCCTTGATTTAATGTTGCTGATACTGCCTAAATCAGAGGCATCACATTCAACAACAAAGGGGAGATCCTCGTCGATGGCGTGTAATGTCGCAGATTCCAATTGTTTTCATTAAAGAAGTAAAAGCACCAATTGCTGTCGAGTCAAGGGGGAAGGATTTTGCTCTAATCAAAGGCTGAATTTTGTCAGAAAAATTTGGTTTCCTTTTGCATAATATGCAAACATCCCAAGGACCCTTCGTAGAGAGTTTAATGTAACTGGAACAGGTATCTCTTGGAGTGGGCAGAGTCTTTCTGAATCAGGCTTGATTATATCATTTCCAACCCAATAACCAAGAATATTAATTGATGACACTGATGTTATTGACAGCCTCATTTAATGTTAGATTTTAGAATGTACAACATCTAAAAACCGTTGTACATTTTTCATCATGTTCAGCTTGGACTTTACCTGCAATAGTTATATTATTAAGATAAGGGAAAGTATCTTTAAGATTTTCCTGTTCAACAAGTTTGTCCATCTCTCTCTGAAAAACAGCCACGCCATTAGTTACACTAAAAGGAACGATGCAGTAGTGATATAATTTCCCATTTGCTTCAAACGCAGTGTATATCATCTCTGATTCCTTCAAAGGAATTTGGTAGTAAGCACTTTTTAAGTCAAAAGTAGAGAATATCTTATACTTAGCTAATGTATTGATAATCTCTTCTATTCGAGGTAGTGGATATGCATCAAGGTCCATGAACTGGTTTATTAGTTTGAGAGTAGTCAATGCAGAGTCTCTTTATATGTCTCTCCAAGGGGTCCTTAACCACGACAACTTGTGCCCTCCAAGGGGAAGAGCTGGGTTCTATGATACCTTCTCGTAAAAGATTAGTTACTTCTGTGTTGATAAAGTTCCTATCATCTTTACTAAAGTGTCTTGATTTTGTAGCAATTGGCTTGCACTTGGAGGATAAATGAGTGAATAATGAAGGACATTCAACAGATGCAGTTGAAACACCACACAATACTGGTGGCTTTGACAATACAAGGTCAGGCATAGTTCCTTCATACATTATTTGAAGTGATCTGTGCAGTTTCTGGAAATCCTGACCTAGAATTATATCGCTACACAAATTTTTCAAAATACCTAGACATACAGATTTATAGCTAGTTTTGTTCAGAATAAAGTCTACAATACAAGATCCTATAATTTGAGTGTTGAGAGTTAGCCATCGAGATTTCCTCATTTGAAGGAATTATGGTTAGATTTAGTCGAGACACAGCTTGTTCACTTATAAAACTTTCTGAACTGCCAGAATCAAGTAATACATTAAGTGTATGGCCATTAATGGATACCATTGTAGCTGCATGAGACAAGCTCTGAGGAAATGCAGCTGTAATTGCACATAAAGAAGGCGTATACATGGCAGCAGTCACAATTTTTGTAGTTGCTTTGGACTTGCATACTCTAGAATAATGTCCCTTCTTGCCACAACTATTACAAGTTGCCTCTCGAGCAGGACATCTCTCACTCTCATGAATATTACCCCAGCAAAAGTAACAGTTCCTTTTTGAATAATTATATGCAGCAGCAAGAGCACCTTTATCAGTAGAAATTGTTTCGGTTTTCTCCATATTTGTATGTGGGTGAAATTTGTTTGTAGTAGTTGCAGCAGAATACACATTAGATGAGCCATAAGCATCTGCATTTTTCTGAGCCAAGTCCAAAGAGTAAGCTTGATTGTAAGCTGACTGTAAATCCAAGGTTTTGTGTTCTAATAGTCTCTGTCGTATTAAAGGCGATGCCAAACCATTGATAAAAGAGTCTCGAATAACTTCCTGTCGAGATTGATCAGCCGTAACTGCTTTGAAGGCACAAGTCTTTACTAAGTCTTTGAAGTTCTTGTAAAAACTCATCAAGTGACCCATTTCAATCTCTCTCTGCCCCCTCTCCACCTCTCCCTATCTTTTCTCTCTCACTATCTGTCTCTCTCTCACTCTCTCTCTTCTTTCTCTCTCCCCCCCCTCTCCTCTCTCTCTCTCTCTCTCTCTCTCTCTCTCTCTCTCTCTCTCTCTCTCTCTATCTCTCTCTCTCTGTCTCTCTCCCTCCCCCTTCTCTCTCTGTCTGTGTCTGTCTCTCTCTCTCCCTCTCCCGCTCTCTCTCTCTCAGCCTCCCTCTCACTATCTCTCTCGCTGCATCTCTCTCTTTTCTCTCTCTTTCTCTCTATTCTCTGTCTCTTTCTCTCTCTGTCTCTCTCTTTCCCTCTCTGCTCTCTCTCTGCCTCGCTCTGTCTGTCTATGTCTGTCTCTCTCTCTGTGTCTCTCTCTGTCACTCTGTCTGTTTCTCGCTTGTCTTTATATATCTTGCTTCTCTGTTTCTCTCTCTCTCTCTCTCTCTCTCTCTCTCTCTCTCTCTCTCTCTCTCTCTCTCTCTCTCTCTCTCTCTCTCTGTATATCTGTATTCAATTCTGGGATCCATGTTATAGGAAGTATGTCATCAAATGGAAAGGGTAGAGAAAAGATTTACAAGGATGTTGCCAGGACTAGAGGGCCAGAGCTAGAGGGAGAGGTTGAGTAGGCTGGGACTCTATTTCATGGAGCACAGGAGGTTGAGGGATGATGTAATAGTGGTGTATAAAATCACGATCCCTCTCTATCCCTCTTTCTGTCTGTCTGTCTCTCGCCCTCTGACCCTCCCGCTCTCTATTTCTCCCTCTCTCCCTCCTCTCCCTCGCCATCTCTCTATCTCTCACTCTCTCTATCTCTCTCTCTCGCTGTCTGTCTCTCTGCCTCTCCCCCATCTCTCACTCTCTGTCTCTCTCTCTCTCTCTGCCCTCTCTGCCTCTGTTCCTCACTCTCTGTGCCTCTCTCGCTCTGTCTGTCTCTTTCTGCCTCTCTCTGTCTCTTTCTCTCTCCGTTTCTCTCTGTCTCTCTCTGTCTGTCTCACACCCTAGCTCTCCCTCTGTCCCTCTCTCTCTCTATGTCTCTCACTCTGTCCCCCCCTCTCTCTGTCTCTGTCTCTCTCTCTCTCTCTCTCTCTCTCTGACTCTCTCCCTCTCTCTGTCTATCTCCCTCTCTTTGTCTCTCTCTGTCTCCCACTCTCTCTGTCCATCTTTCTCTATCTCTCTCTCTCCCTCTCTCGCGCTCTCTCTCTCTCTCTCTCTCTCCACTCTCTCTATTTCTCTTTTTGTCTCTCTGCCTCTCTGTGTCTGTTCCCTCTCTCTCTATTCACTCTCCCTCTCTCTCTCTCTCTCTCTCTCTCTCTCTGTGTGTGTCTCCCTCTCTCAGTCTTCTCTCTCTCGCTCTCTCTCTCTCTCTCTTTGCCTCTCTCTTTCTCTCTCTGTCTCTCTCTCTCTGTCTCTCTCTGTGTATCTTCTCTCTCACTCTCTGTCCTTCACTCTCTCTGTCCCTCGCTCTCTGCCTCTCTCATTTCTCTCTGTCTCTTATTCCCTCTCTCTCACTCTGTCTGTCTGTCTGTCTGTCTGTCTGTCTGTCTGTCTGTCTCTCTCTCTCTGTCTCTCTCAGTCTCTCTCTCTCTCTCTCTCTGTCCCCCTCACACAATATCTTTTTCACACAAAGGGTGGTGAGTGCATGGAACAAACTGCCAGAGGAGGTAGTTGAGGCTGTGACTTTACCGGCCAACACTGACCAACATGTCCCATCTACACTAGTCCCACTCACACACGTTTGGCCTATATCCATCTAAACCTGTCCTGTCCATATACGTGTCCAAATGTCTCTTAAACTTGGCTCTTTCTGGAGGAGCGTAAGATGGTTGTGGGCCGATGGGCTGGTTTACAGAGGGCTAGTATGGACTTTGTGGGCCGAATGGATTCTTTGGCTGGCAGCTCAGTCACTGAGGCCTGGCAGCTCAGGCTGGCTACTCAGTAACTCAGGCTCAGTAAGTCTTATTGGCTCTCCGACAGCACAGCCATTCCTACCTATTAGGTCCCCATTGTGATGAAGGCATTGCAATAGGAAAAAGGATTTATTAACGTTTAAAAAATGTGAATGATTCTTAAAATATAACAACAATTTAAATGTTAAATGTGAGATTTATTAAGTTTATTGATTTACAATGATGTTGCCAGGACTAGAGGGCCAGAGCTAGTGGGGGAGAGGTTGAGTAGGCTGGGACTCTATTTCATGGAGCACAGGAGGTTGAGGGATGATGTAATAGTGTATAAAATCACGATCCCTCTCTATCCCTCTTTCTGTCTGTCTGTCTCTCGCCCTCTGACCCTCCCCGCTCTCTATTTCTCCCTCTCTCCCTCTCTCCCTCACCATCTCTCTATCTCTCACTCTCTCTATCTCTCTCTCTCGCTGTCTGTCTCTCTGCCTCTCACCCATCTCTCACTCTCTGTCTCTCTCTCTCTCCCTGCCCTATCTGCCTCTGTTCCTCACTCTCTGTGCCTCTCTCGCTCTGTCTGTCTCTTTCTGCCTCTCTCTGTCTCTTTCTCTCTCCGTTTCTCTCTGTCTCTCTCTCTCTGTCTCTCACACCCTAGCTCTCCCTCTGTCCCACTCGCTCTCTATGTCTCTCATTCTGTCCCCCCCTCTCTCTGTCTCCGTCTCCTCTCTCTCTCTCTCTCTCTCTCTGACTCTCTCCCTTCTCTCTGTCTCTCCCTCTCTTTGTCTCTCTCTGTCTCCCACTCTCTCTGTCCATCTTCCTCTCTCTCTCTCTCTCCCTCTCTCGCTCTCTCTCTCTCTCTCTCTTTCTCTCCACTCCTCTCTGTTTCTGTCTCTTTTTGTCTCTCTGCCTCTCTGTGTCTGGTCTCCCTCTCTCTCTATTCTCTCTCTCTCTCTCTCTCTCTCTCTCTCTCTCTCTCTCTCTGTGTCTCCCTCTCTCAGTCTCTCTCTCTCTCGCTCTCTCTCTCTCTCTCTACCTCTCTCTTTGCCTCTCTCTTTCTCTCTCTGTCTCTCTCTCTCTGTCTCTCTCTGTGTATCTCTCTCATAGAAACATAGAAACAATAGAAACATAGAAACATAGAAACATAGAAACATAGAAACCCAAGAATAAAACATAGAAATTAGGTGCAGGAGTAGGCAATTCAGCCCTTCGAGCCTGCACCGCCATTCAATATGATCATGGCTGATCATCCAACTCAGTATCCCGTACCTGCCTTCTCTCCATACCCTCTGATCCCCTTAGCCACAAGGGCCACATCCAACTCACTCTTAAATATAGCCAATGAACTGCCTCAACTACCCTCTGTGGCAGAGAGTTCCAGAGACTCACCACTCTCTGTGTGAAGAAAGTCTTTCTCATCTCGGTCTTAAAGGATTTTCCCCCTTATCCTTAAGCTGTGACCCCCTTGTCCTGGACTTCCCCAACATCGGGAACAATCTTCCTGCATCTAGCCTGTCCAACCCCTTAAGAATTTTGTAAGTTTCTATAAGATCCCCTCTTAATCTCCTAAATTCCAGAGAGAGTATAAACCAAGTCTATCCAGTCTTTCTTCATAGACAGTCCCTGACAATCCCAGGAATCAGTTCTGGTGAACCTTCTCTGCGACTCCCTCTATGGCAATAATGTCCTTCCTCAGATTTGGAGACCAAAACTGCACGCAATACTCCAGGTGTGGTCTCACCAAGACCCTGTACAAATGAAGTAGAACCTCCCTGCTCCTGTACTCAAATCCTTTGCTATGAAAGCTAACATACCATTCGCTTTTTTCACTGCCTGCTGCCACCTGCATGCCTACTTTCAATGACTGGTGTACCATGACACCCAGGTCTCGCTGCATCTCCCCTTTTCCTAATCGGCCACCATTTAAATAATATTCTGCTTTCCTGTTTTGCCACCAAAGTGGATAACCTCACATTTTATCCACATTATACTGCATCTGCCAAACATTTGCCCACTCACCCCAGCCTATCCAAGTCACACTTGCAGTCTCCTAGCATCCCCTCACAGCGAACACTGCCCCCCAGCTTAGTGTCATCCGCAAACTTGGAGATATTGCCTTCAATTCCCACATCCAGATCATTAATATATATGTAAATAGCTGGGGTCCAGCACTGAGCCCTGCGGTACCCCACTAGTTACTGCCTGCCATTGTGAAAAGGACCCGTTTACTCCCTACTCTTTGCTTCCTGTTTGCCAGCCAGTTCTCTATCCACATCAATACTGAACCCCCTAATACCGTATGCTTTTAAGTTTGTATACTAATCTCTTATGTGGACCTTGTTCGAAAGCTCTGGAAGTCCAGATTATACCACATCCACTGGTTCTCTCCTTATCCACGCTACTAGTTACATCCCTCGAAATTCCACAAGATTCGTCAGACATGATTTACCTTTTGTAAATCCATGCTGACTTTGTCCAATGATTTCACCACTTTCCAAATGTGCTGCTATCCCATCTTTAATAACTGACTCTAGCAGTTTCCCAAACTACCGATGTTAGACTAACTGGTCTGTAATTCCCCGTTTTCTCTCTCTCCCTCCCTTCTTAAAAAGAGGGTTACATTTGCTACCCGCCAATCCTCAAGGAACTACTCCAGAATCTAAAAGAGTTTTTGAAAGATTATCACTAATGCATCCACTATTTCCTGAGCTACTTCCTTAAGTACTCTGGGATGCAGCCTATCTGGCCCTGGGGATTTATCGGCCTTTTATCTATTCAATTTACCCAACACCACTTCCCGACTGACCTGGATTTCACTCACCTCCTTTGACCCACAGTCCCCTGCTATTTCAGGCAGATTATTTATGTCCTTCCTTAGTGAAGACGGAACCAAAGTAGTTATTCAATTGGTCCGCATATCCTTGTTCCCGCATGATCAACTCACCTGTTTCTGACTGCAAGGGACCTACATTTGTTTTAACTAACCTCTTGGCTCTTCACATATCTATAAAAAACTTTTGGCATGTTTTTATGTTCCCTGCCAGTTTTCTTCATAATCTATTTTTTCCTTTCCTAATTAAGCCCTTTGTCCTCCTTGCTGGTCTCTGAATTTCTCCCAGTCCTCTGTATGTGCTTTTTCTGGCTACTTTGTAGCATCATCCTTTGCTTTGATATATCCCTGATTTCCCCTTGTTATCACGGATGCATACACCCTTCCCCGATTTATTCTTTTGCCAAACTGGATGAACAATTTTTGTAGTTCATCCATGCAATGCTTTAATGTCTTCCATTGTATATCCACCGTAACCCTTTTAGAATTTAATTGCAGTCAATCTTGGCCAATTCACGTCTCATACCCTCAAAGTTTACCTTTCTTTAAGTTCAGAACCATTGTTTCTGAATTAACAAATGTCCCACCTCTCCATCCTAATGAAGAATCTCTCTCACTCTCTGTCCCGCACTCTCTCTGTCCCTCGCTCTCTGCCGCTCTCATTTCTTTTCTCTCTGTCTCTTATTCCTTTCTCGTCACTCTGTCTGTCCTGTCTGTCTGTCTCTCTGTCTCTCTCTCTGTCTCTCTCAGTCCCGCTCCTCTCTCTCCTGTTCCCCCTCAACCAAATATCTTTTTCACACAAAAGGGTGGTGAGTGCATGGACCAAACTGCCAGAGAGGTAGTTGAGGCTGTGACTTTACCGGCCAACACTGACCAACATGTCCCAACTACACTAGTCCCACTCACACACGTTTGGCCAATATCCATCTAAACCTGTCCTGTCCCAATATGTGTCCAAATGTCTCTTAAACTTGGCTCTTTCTGGAGCGCTAAGATGGTTGTAGTGGGCCGGTGGGCTGGATTACAGAGGGCTGTATGGACTTTGTGGGCCGAATGGTTTCTTTGGCTGGCAGCTCTCAGTCACTGAGGCCTGGCAGCTCAGGCTGGCTGCTCAGTAACTCAGGCTCAGTAAGTCTTATTGGCTCTCCGACAGCACAGCCATTCCTACCTATTAGGTCCCATTGTGATGAAGGCATTGCAATAGAAAAAATGATTTATTAAAGTTTAAAATGTGAATGATTCTTAAAAATATAACAACACTTTAAATGTTAAATGTGAGATTTATTAAGTTATTGATTTACAAGGATGTTGCCAGACTAGAGGGCCAGAGCTAGTGGGAGAGGTTGAGTAGGCTGGGACTCTATTTCATGGATGCACAGGAGGTTGAGGGATGATGTAATAGTGGTGTATAAAATCACGATCCCTCTCTATCCTCTTTCTGTCTGTCTGTCTCTCGCCCTCTGACCCTCCCGCTCTCATATTTCTCCTCTCTCTCCTCACCATCTCTCTATCTCTCACTCTCTCTATCTCTCTCTCTCACTGTCTGTCTCTCTGCCTCTCACCCATCTCTCACTCTCTGTCTCTCTCTCTCTCCTGCCCTCTCTGCCTCTGTTCCTCACTCTCTGTGCCTCTCTCGCTCTGTCTGTCTCTTTTCTGCCTCTCTCTGGTCTCTTTCTCTCTCCGTTTCTCTCTGTCTCTCTCTCTCTCTGTCTGTCTCACACCCTAGCTCTCCCTCTGTCCCTCTCGCTTCTATGTCTCTCATTCTGTCCCCCCCTCTCTCTGTCTCCGTCTCTCTCTCTCTCTCTCTCTCTGACTCTCTCCCTCTCTCTGTCTCTCCCTCTCTTTGTCTCTCTCTGTCTCCCACTCTCTCTGTCCATCTTCCTCTCTCTCTCTCTCTCCCTCTCTCGCTCTCTCTCTCTCTCTCTTTCTCTCCACTCTCTCTGTTTCTGTCTCTTTTTGTCTCTCTGCCTCTCTGTCTGTCTCCCTCTCTCTCTATTCTCTCTCTCTCTCTCTCTCTCTCTCTCTCTCTCTCTCTCTCTCTCTCTCTGTCTCCCTCTCTCAGTCTCTCTCTCTCGCTCTCTCTCTCTCTCTACCTCTCTCTTTGCCTCTCTCTTTCTCTCTCTGTCTCTCTCTCTCTGTCTCTCTCTGTGTATCTCTCTCTCTCACTCTCTGTCCCTCACTCTCTCTGTCCCTCGCTCTCTGCCTCTCTCATTTCTCTCTGTCTCTTATTCCCTCTCTCTCACTCTGTCTGTCTGTCTGTCTGTCTGTCTCTCTCTCTCTCTCTGTCTCTCTCAGTCTCTCTCTCCTCTCTCTCTCTGTCCCCCTCACACAATATCTTTTTCACACAAAGGGTGGTGAGTGCATGGAACAAACTGCCAGAGGAGGTAGTTGAGGCTGTGACTTTACCGGCCAACACCGACCAACATGTCCCATCTACACTAGTCCCACTCACACACGTTTGGCCTATATCCATCTAAACCTGTCCTGTCCATATACGTGTCCAAATGTCTCTTAAACTTGGCTCTTTCTGGAGCGCTAAGATGGTTGTTGTGGGCCGATGGGCTGGTTTACAGAGGGCTAGTATGGACTTTGTGGGCCGAATGGATTCTTTGGCTGGCAGCTCAGTCACTGAGGCCTGGCAGCTCAGGCTGGCTGCTCAGTAACTCAGGCTCAGTAAGTCTTATTGGCTCTCCGACAGCACAGCCATTCCTACCTATTAGGTCCCCATTGTGATGAAGGCATTGCAATAGGAAAAAGGATTTATTAACGTTTAAAATGTGAATGATTCTTAAAATATAACAACAATTTAAATGTTAAATGTGAGATTTATTAAGTTATTTATTTATTTTTTTAAAAAAAAAAAAAAAATTAAAAAAATATTATTACAAAAATTCTTTTGTAATAATATTTTTATTAGAAGTAATCCATCATAACAACGGTATAACAACTTTTCAAATACACAACCAACTTATTTCAATAAGTATACAAATGTTACGAATAATTCTTATAAACTTCTATTTTTTTTAGAACGTAGAAAAAGAAAAGAATAGATTTTAATCAATAAGAATAGTGATTAAATAATGATTTTGATTATATAGAAAGAGAAAGAGAAGAGAGAGAAAAAAAATATATGTATATATTCTTGTTATATGTATTTAATTAAAACAAAGTATTATATATATATATATTAAAAAAAGAGAGATTATAGTATGCATCTTAATAGTGAATAACACAATTTCAAATAGCGATATCAATAGAGACATGTATACACATCAAAAAGAAAAACAGAGTTATTTTCATCTAATCCTGCCGGGTACCCTTTGAGTTGTGATGCCAAGAACAGCTACCCCTTCAAATATTCTGTATATGGAGACCATATCTGATCAAAGAGTTCGTATTTGTCCATTAGGACAAATCTGATTCTCTCCAACATTTCCACTGTCCACATTTTAATTGTGGGGGATAATGTTCCCTTCCAAAATTTCAATATTAATTTTTTCCCTATTATCAAACAGTAATCAAAGAAATTTCTTTGGTTTACTGTTAATATTAGATTTGAGTCCGGAACTCCTAATATTATTAATTTTGGATCTGGGTCCAGTTTAATTTTAAGAACTTCAGAGATAACTCTAAAGATTTCTGTCCAATAATAATTAAGTTTTATACATGTTACAAAACTATGCGTTAAATTAGCTTCCAAGTTCTGACATTTATCACAAATAGGAGAAATGTTAGGATAAATTCTATTTAATTTCGTTTTTGAATAATGTAATCTGTGTAATACCTTAAATTGTATCAATATATGTCTAGCATTTAATGAGCAGCGATGTATACATTGTAGGCTTTCTTCCCAAGTTTCCTTCGTTATAGATAAACCTATTTCATTTTCCCATGTTTGTCGATATATTTCCGAAGTTGGGATTTCCTTATCCAAAATAGTATTATATATATACGCTATTAATTTTTTCTGTATTTGGGTGTTTATTAAACAATTCATCTAATAATCCTGGTTTTCCATTTTTATAATCTTGCGTATTTGACTTAATATAGTTTCTAATTTGTAAATACCTAAATATTTTATTTGACTGCAATCCATAGATATCCTGTAACTCTTCAAATGAAATAAATTTTCCTTTCTTGTAAAGGTGTTCTATCCTTTTAATTCCTAAATCATTCCAGTGTTTAAACCCCTTGTCCAATACAGAGGGCCTAAACAAGGGATTATTCATAATTGGCAAACAAAGTGACACATTGATTTGTTTCCAATCGAATTTAGGGTTGTCACTACATCAAAAGAATCGGCCTAAACAGTCTTCCTTTTCCATCTTTAGGCAGCTTGGTTCATGATCTAAATTTACCAACCAAAAATTCATATTCTTAATCTGAACTGCCCAGAAATAATATAAGAAATTTGGTAGTGCTAGTCCACCATTTATTTTAGATTTACATAGATGTTTTTTACTTATTCGATGATTTTTATAGTCCCAAATAAATCTATTAACCAAAGTATCTATTTTTTTTAAAAACATTTTAGGGAAATATAAAGGGGTGGCTTGAAATAAATATAACAATTGTGGTAAAAAAAATAATTTTTATAGCATTTATTCTACCGATCATTGATATAGGTAGTGTTTTCCAATATAAAATATTTTTTTTTAGTTTATTTAATAATTGAGGATAATTATATTTAAATAGACAGTTATACGATTTAGATACATTAATTCCTAGATATTTGAGTTTGTCCGTGACTATTTTAAGTGGGAATTGTTCTAATATATTTAATTTTCTTCCAGTTATAGGCATAATTTCACTTTTATTCCAATTAATTCTATACCCAGAAAATGTACTAAACTTAGTTTTTTTTTGTTAAATATTTTTTATTATAGAAACATATTTATGAAAATTACAATGTTTTACATAAATGAAAATACATCATTATATACTTTCGTGATATTAATAATATTGATATTATTATTAATATTAAAATTTAAGACTATATGCTTCTATACGCTTTTTTAATTGTTTTATAAAGTAGGAAAAGATAGAGATAGATAATGAAGAAAATATGAAAGCGAATGGAGTGTTAATCATTAATCCGTCATTGGAGATATAGGCATGATTTATTATATATATTTCTTCATCCATTCTAATATTCAGGCCTCAGTCAAGGCCTCGTACCGAGCCGTTATGACTCTGTAAATATTCAATATATGGAGACCATATCCCTCTGAAGAGATCTAACCTGTCCATTAGGACAAGCCTCAATCTCTCCAGATGAAGAGTCTCCGACATTTCTGTATTCCACATTTTAATTGTAGGGGATGTAGGGCCTTTCCAAAATTTTAATATAAATTTTTTCCCAATTATTAACCCATAATCAATAAAAATTCTTTGATTCATTGTTATTAATTGGTCTGTTTCCAGTATTCCTAGTATTATTAACTTTGAATCAGGTGTCAAAATTATATTAACAACATTCGAAATTATCCTAAATATTTCTATCCAGAATTTTGTAATTTTTATACAGTTTGTAAATGAGTGTGACAAGTTGGCTTCTAAATGTTGACATTTATCACATATAGGAGATACTTTTGGAAAAATGTTATGTAATTTAGATTTTGAGTAATATAGTCTATGTAGTATTTTGAACTGTATAAGAGAATGTTTAGCATTTAGCGAACAATGGTGTATATGTTGTAAACTTTCATCCCATACTTCTGGTCTAATAATTTGGCATAATTCATCTTCCCAAGATTGTCTATGTATTTCTGTTGATGGAACATCACCTTCCAATAAGATGTTATATATATATGAAATCATTTTTTCTGTATTCGGATGTTTATTTAAGCATTCATCTAAAATTTCTGTCTTTCTATTTCTGAGTTCCTGCGTATTTGCTTTAACATAATCTCTAATTTGTAAATATCTAAAATAATCTTTAGAGTGTAGTCCATAAATTTGTTGTAAATCTTGAAATGAAAGGAATCCTTATAGAGATCACCGATCTTAATAATTCCATTATTTTTCCATTGTAAAAAAGCTTTATCCATCATTGAAGGTTTAAACGTTACATTATTTACAATGCTAAGAGATAGTGGTATAGATTTTAGTTTTAATGTTTTCTTTATTTGTTTCCAAATACGTTTTCCACTTTCTATTATCGGGTTTTCACTATAGGTTTTCTTAGGTAGATTAATATTAGCAAATATTATAGAACTAATTTCAAAAGGAGAACAATCTTCTTTTTCCATATTTAACCAAGTTGGTTGGTTATCTATTTCTTCTAACCAAAAATTCATATTTTTAATGTTGACTGCCCAATAATAAAACATAAAATTTGGTAGTGCTAGACCTCCATTTATTTTTGATTTACATAAATGTTTTTTATTTATTCTATGGCTCTTATAATCCCAAATGAAGTTAGTGACTAGTGAGCACCTTTTTAAAGACATTTTTAAGGAGATATATCGGAATTAATTGGAAAAGGTATAATAATTGTGGAAGAAAAACCATTTTTATTATATTAATTTTACCTAACATTGAAATAGGTAAAGTTTTCCAATATAAGATATTCTTATTTAATTTATTCAGTAATGGTGGGAAATTAGATTTAAATAATGAGTCAAATCTTTCTGTTACGAAAATTCCAAGATATTTAATTTTTTCATTTGTTATCTTAAAAGGGAATTGTTGTAATATGTGTAAGTTATTTACCGTTATTGGCATATGTTCACTTTTATTCCAATTGATACTATATCCTGAGTAGGATCTAAATTCAGTTATTAATTTTAACAAATTTCGAATACTAGTTTCTGGTTTTGTGATGTAAAGTAATACATCATCCGCATATAAAGAAATTTTATTTTTAGTGTCTCTAGTATCGTATCCATATATTTCCGGATGTGATCTCACCTTCTGAGCTAGCGGTTCTATTGCCAGTGCAAACAGTAAAGGGGATAAAGGGCAACCTTGTCTACAACCTCGAGATAGATTGAATTTAGGTGATAACATTTGGTTTGTTATTATTCTAGCTGTTGGATTTGTATATAGCAATTTGATCCAGGTAATAAACTTTTCTCCCAGTTTGAAAGCTTCCATAACCGAGAACAAATAAGGCCATTCCACTTGATCGAAGGCTTTCTCTGCATCTAACGAAATAACTACTAGATCTTTATTAATACCTCTTTTCGAGTATATAATATTAAATAACCGTCTCAAATTATATGAAGAGTATCGTTTTGATATAAATCCTGTTTGATCGGGGTGAATTAATTTATTAACAACTGAGCTTAACCTTTGTGCTAATATTTTAGTTAATATCTTTTGATCAGTATTTAAAAGAGCTATTGCTCTAAATGACCCTGGTTCATCCAAGTTTTTGTTTATTTTAGGTAAAAGTGTTATAGTAGATTCATTTAATGTTTCTGGTAGATTTTGCTGTGTATATATATGTTCATATAATGATTTCAGACGTGGTACAATCTGATCATAGAATATTTTATAAAATTCCGAGCCAATGCCATCTGGTCCCGGTGTTTTACCGTTTTTTAATGATCTGATTGATTCTTGGATTTCTTTTATCGAGATATCAGCATTTAGTAACTCTATATTTTGTAAATCCAACCCTTTCAGGTTACATTTTTTTTTAAATGCTTCTATTCCTATTTTATTTTCTGTTGTTTTAGCAGTGTATAAGTTTTTATAATATTGCATACATCTTTCATTAATATCTTTAGGTTGCGTTAACAATTCGCCATTATGTGATTTAATCCTATGGATTATTTTTTCATCTTCCATTTTCCTTAGTTGGCAAGCCAATAATTTTTGAGGTTTATCACCGAATTCAAACTGTAATTGTTTAGTATGTTGATAAAGTTTAACAACTTGATCTGTATATATTTTATTTAATTTATATTTCAATGCTGCGATTTTATTATGTAGTATTGTAGTTGGATTCACTGCATTCTGTATATCTAATTGTTTAATCTCCTTTTACAAATCTTGTTGATCCTTACGATTCTCCTTATTATAAAATGCTTGGGAGGAAATCATGATTCCCCGGAGGTATGCGTTAAATGTTTCCCATAATAAGGAACAAGATATTTCCGGTTTATCATTTATTTCGAAAAAAATCTTAATTTGTTCTGTGATATATTCCTGAGTAATTTTATTTTCTAAAATTTGTGGGTTAAATCTCCACTGTTCTGATTTTTGTATTTTACCATTTATTTTGATCTTAAAAGTTAATGGTGCATGATCTGAAATTATAATATTATGATATTTGGATTTATAAGTGAGTGAGATAAGTTTAGCATCCACCAAAAAATAATCTATTTTTGAGTAAGTTTTATGTACTGACGAGTAAAAAGAATATTCTCGTCCGGTACGGTTTTCTATTCTTCAAACATCTTTGATATTAGTAGTTTCCATATATGCATTTAATAAGTCACTAGAATGTGATTTAGTTTTCCTTTGCCTTGTAGATCTATCTAAGTATGGGTCTAGTGTACAATTAAAATCTCCTCCAATTATTAGATTGTATTGTGTTAATTCCGGGATATTGTTAAATACTTTCTTGAAAAACAATGGGCTATCAAAATTTGGTCCATATACATTAACAAAAATCATTTTTTGTGTATTTAATTCTCCTATAACGATAATGTATCTTCCATCTTTATCAGTTATAGTTGATGTATGTTTAAATAAAATACCTTTACGAAATAATATTGCTACGCCTCTTGATTTATGCGTAAAAGAAGAGTGATACATTTTATCTATCCATTTAGCTTTCAATCTATGTTCAGCATCTTTTTTTAAATGAGTTTCTTGAATAAAAATTACGTCAGCTTTATTTGCCTTTAAATGTGCAAAAACTTTTCCTCTCTTAATCGGTTCATTAATACCTTTAACATTCCAACTACAAAACGTTATTCCCTCATTCCCCATATTCATTTTTGAGTCTTGCATCTTTTGACTATGGAGGTCTACAATAGAGTCTATGATTCAGCACGTCAGACCCGACCTTACACCCAAACATCGAATAGATGAATTTTAAGTCTCGTGCATGTCTCTCACGTATATATCTCCATTGATCCAATATATAACTCCATTCAAATTGAGAAAAACAATAATAGATTATATGAAAGAAGAACAAAGGATAGATTAAGAAGTTAGTATCGTGCATAAAGAAACGAAAAACTACATCTAGAGTTGTTGCAGTTAGTGCTAGCCATACTAACATGGCTAACCATCTACCAACTTCCATCGTTGATGTTAGTAACTTAACCAGCTCCCAGGTTTTTGGAATTGTTATTCCATAATAATATTTTACCGGGGGTGTAACATTAGAAAAAAAAAGAAAGGGGGAAAAAAAGGTAAAAATAAAGACTTATTTAATAAAGACTTATTTAAATTATAACAATTAAAGATATAGAAATACATTTATTTAAGACTTATTTAAAAATCTAATTATTATAAACAAGAGAAACAGAAAAAAGATATCGAAATACATATGTTTAAAACTTATTTAAAAATCTAATAATTATAAACAAAAGAAACAATAAAAAGGAAAGAGAAAAAAAAGAGAAAAAAATCCATCCAACAAAAAGAAGACAAGAATTAAGAATGAAAATGAAAATTGCTGGCGTAAAAGAAAATTCTTCAAATGAAATCAATCCCTAAATTTAACTCTATTCATTCCAACATTGATAATCATTAATTATTAGTAATAGTGATTAATCTTAATTAGTAAAAATGATGTTAATAAAGATACCGCGGTGTGTCTATAATATGTGTTAGTTATTTATATTAGTAGTGTAATTATACTAATTATTAGTATCCAGGTGAAGTTTTCCAATCCACTTCTTTCTCCAACTTCCATCCAACGTTGTCCAGTTCAGTCCTGTCCTGCGTTGTTTTGTGAAGTCTTGCAAAGTCTTGGGGATTCTTGTAGAGTTCTTAAAAGTCAATATATTTGAAAGTAGCTGCTTCTCAGGTCTGGATCTGGCGAGCAAAGTCCAGTGCTGCTGCTGGGTTGGAAAAGAGATGTTCCTTGTTGTTAAAAGTAACTCTTAGAATAGCTGGATAATTCAGGCCGTATCTCAAATTTGCCACTCCCCTCATAAGATTTTTCGCCTCATTGAATGCTTTCCGTTTCCTGGAAACTTCTGCAGGATAATCTCAGTAGATACTGATCCTTTGTCCTTCGAATTCCAGGTTTCTATTTCTCGAGGATTTTCGCATTATCTCGTCCAAAACAAAGTCATATTGTAGCTTTATAATCATTTGTCTTGGAGGGGCGTTAGCTCTTGACTGACGTCTTCTGACTCTGTGAGCACGGGCTAATAAAGGCTTTTGTTCCAGAGATAGAACATGTTGCAATAAGTTCGCAGTAAATTCTCGAGGATCTTCATCTTTCTCTCGTCCTTCGGGAATACCTGCAATTCTTAGGTTTTGTCTTCTCTGGCGACCTTCTAGCTCAGTACATTTCTCAGTTATTTTAGTCAGTAAGTCCGTTAGACGTTCGTTTTCTGTAATCAGCTTTGCTGTAGTCACAGCACTTGTATCAGCTAGTTCTTCAAGGCCTTTTATACCGACTGTCTGTTGTTCCAGTACCTTTTCCATAGGATTCAGCCTTTTTTCAAAGTCATTTTTGACCTTTTCAATTTTATTATCCATCTCCTTTGTCATTTCGTTCATCATTTCTGTAATTTCTTTCTTCAAATCTTCCGATATTTTCTTGGTCTTATTATTAATATTTGAATTTGTTTCCTGTTGAAATTCTTTCATTTGAGTATTCATCTGGTTTATTTCTTCCCTTAAACCAGCAATCTCACGAGAAATGAAAGTTTTCAATTCTTCACTTTCATTTTTTTTCCCTGTTCTTTTCGATACATCTTCCTGGGATGAGGCCCTACTTGAGTCCGAGGCTTCAGTTGGGCCTTCTGCCGGTCTCTGCCTGGTTGGTCGACTTTTCTGTCTTTCGGGTGGGCTGCGTGTTGTAGACATAACTAGTCGCGCGCCTGATGACGTCACTCACAACAATCGGTGCAGAAACGGCAGGCAGCAAGCAGCAGGCAGCAGGTAGGTCCGTTAGTTCCCCGTTTTTTCCCGTTTTTTTTGCGGAGCTGGCTGGCGTTATCCTCTAGCCCTCCATAGCACCACCGGTTATAACATTAAATAGATTGGGAATACTAATCTCCGGTTTTGTAATATAAATTAAGATGTCATCTGCGTATAGAGATATTTTATTCATTGTAGTTTTGGTATTATATCCATATATTTCTGGTTCTGATCTAATCATTTTGGCTAATGGTTCTATTACCAGAGCAAATAGTAATGGTGATAACAGGCATCCTTGTCTATAACCCCTAAAGAGATTACATTTTGCTGATAGCATTTGATTTGTTAATATTCTTGCAGTTGGATTCAAGTATATGATTTTTAACCATTTGGAAAATCTATCCCCCAGTTGAAATTTCTGCATTATTTTAAATAAATATGGCCATTCAACCTGGTCAAATGCTTTTTCAGCATCTAAGGATATGACAACTAGTTCAATATCATTCACTCTTTTTGAGTACATGACATTGAATAGACCTGTCAGATTATAGGATGAATAGCGTTTTGGAATAAAACCTGTTTGGTCATGATCTATTAATTTATTAATCACTAAACTTAGCCTCCGAGATAAAATTTTAGTTAGTATTTTTTGATCAGTATTTAAAAGAGCTATTGCTCTGTATGATCCAGGGTCTTCCAAATCTTTATCAGCTTTAGGGATAAGTGTGATTGTAGACTCATTTAATGATTCTGGTAACTTTCCTTGTTCATAAGCATATTTATATATTGTATGTAAGCGTGGAGAGATCACATCATGAAACTTCTTATAAAATTCAACACTTAAGCCATCAGGGCCTGCGGCTTTTCCGTTATTTAATGATCCAATTGATTCGTCAATATCTTTTACTGATATATCAGCATTTAACAAGTCTCTACCTTCCTGATCTAAACTGTTAATATGACATTCTTGTAGGAATGTTTCCATTCCATCTGATTGTCCTGCTAGTTTAGATGAGTAAAGATTTTGATAATATTGTAAAAATGTATCATTGATATCTTTTGGTAAAGTCAATATTTCTCCTTGTTCAGATCTAATTTTATGTATCATTTTCTCCTCATCTAATTTTCTAAGCTGACGTGCCAGTAATTTTTGTGGTTTATCCCCA
Source organism: Okamejei kenojei (assembly GCA_035221665.1). Classification (NCBI taxonomy): domain Eukaryota; kingdom Metazoa; phylum Chordata; class Chondrichthyes; order Rajiformes; family Rajidae; genus Okamejei; species Okamejei kenojei. Next base: position 29,552 of record JAVHYY010000649.1, read on the forward strand.
AATTCAAAGTGTACTTGTTTAGTCTGTTGAAAAAGTTTAATAATCTGATTTGAGTATATTTTATTTAGCTTATATTTTAATGATGCAATTTTATTACTTAGCCCCTTAGAAGGGGATATTGCATTTTCAATATCTAATTGTTTTATTTATTTTTCCAACTTTTGTTGAGTCTTTCGATTTTCCTTATTAAAGTATGCGTGTGCTGATATTATCGCACCACGCATAAATGCTTTAAATGTATCCCAGAGCAGTGATGGTGAAATTCCGGGTTTGTCATTAGTTTCAAAAAATAATTTAATCTGTTTTACCAAGTAATCATAACAAGCCCTATCCTTTAATATTTGGGGGTTGAGTCTCCAGTTAGAGGTTTTAATAGTTATGTATTTTAATTTTATCTTAAATGTTAATGGAGCGTGATCCGAGATAATAATATTATGATATTTTGAGTCATATGTAAATGGGATTAGTTTTGAATCTATTAAAAAATAGTCTATCCTTGAGTAGGTTCCAAATACAGGGGAAAAGAATGAATATTCTCGACCAGATGGGTTATCTGTTCTCCAGATATCCTTAACGTTTGCTGTGTTAATAAAATAATTTATAAATGTACTTGACTTAGAAGTTTTTTTCCTTTTCATTGATGATCTATCTAAATAATTATCTAAATTACAATTAAAATCACCTCCAATTATTAGATTATGTTGAGTGGATATAGGGATATTGTTAAATATTTTCTTGAAGAATAATGGATTATCAAAATTAGGACCATATATATTCATAAGGATTACTTTTTTAGAATATAATTCACCTGTAATTATTATATATCTACCCTCAATATCTTCTATTATTGAGCTTTGTTTAAAAAGTATACCTTTACGAATAATTATTGCTACTCCTCTAGACTTATGTGTAAATGAAGAGTGATATACTTTGGAAATCCATTTTACTGTTAATCTATACTGCGCGTCTTTTTTAATGTCTGTCTCTTGGAGAAAAATAATATCAGATTTCAATCTATTTAATTGAGCTAAAACCTTACCTCTTTTAATTGGTTCGTTAATTCCCTTAACATTCCAACTACAGAAGGTGATTCCATCACCCCCAATCCTAGTATTTATGTCATACATGTTATTATTAAGGTGGTTTATAATGGAGTAGATGTCTCAGCTCATCTAACCCAATCCTATACCCAAACATCAGATCGATGAAATTTAATTTCTGTATCATTGTCTTATACACACGTCTCTTTGAACTAACTATATAATAACAATCATACTTAAATACATATAATATATAATATGAAATAAAATACATAATATAAAAGTAATAATAAAAAATGTGAGTAAAGTAAGTGATGTTAGTAAAGTGTAAGGGGAAAAAAAGTGACTACAACTAAGATCTGCCCGGTAGAAGTTGGATGTCGAGGATTTGTGGCATCATCTACTTTAATACTGATGAAGGACCTGGGGATCAGCGGACAAGCCTACGCCAGGCCATCAAATAAACATCATGGGTAGCAGAGCGGAGTAGCCAGTGGCTCTGGCTGAAGAGGAAAGACCCCATTTGGTCTCCCAAATAACCGACTAGACAGATGCAGAGGGGGGTGGTTCTGGGATGCCAGAATGCACTGCTGAGCCTACTGGAGACGTTGTGGGTTCAATCAGCGAAACATTGATGAAAGTAGGTGCCCACTTGATAACCTCAATGGCGTGTCTGCCTAGCCTTTCTCAACATCGGAGGAGCATAGGTGAGTGCAGAAGGCTCCCATCACCATCGGGAGTAAATTGATATTTGGCACCTTGGATTTTAACATCTAGTCCTGTGTATTTGCAAACAGTGTAGTTAGTATTAGTGTAAGCCACACTAGTGTGGCTATTAATCTACGGACTTCCGTGGAAAAAAAAAGATGTTAATAATTCCAGCTCCGTTTTTGCCTTAAGGGCTATATATGTCGGGGTGGGGTCTTAAATTGATATACTTAATAATTAATTAATAATAATACTACTAATATCAAATATAGTTAGTGTCAGCACTATATTACGAGAGCTAATGTACATTTTTAAGGGGTAGGTAATACAAAACTATATTTATTAATAATCCATCCATCCCTCCTTAACCCCAAGATAAAGTCCATGTCCATTGTTCCTCCTCCTTCCCTGCAGATCCTCCTTTAGTGTGAATCTTCCTCCTTTTCTGTGGATGGGCAGTATCATCAGGTAAGTGATCAATAATATTCAGTATTATTAACCTATATAAGGTTTTTACAATCTTCATTGACTTTACTTCTTCCTCTACTTCTTCCTCTTCCAGTTTCTTCTGAATGTTTCGAGCGAATTCAAGAGCTTCTGTACGTTTGGTGAAGTGGTGCTCCTTGTTATCATAAGTTACTCTTAATGTTGCCGGGTACATCAGGTCATATCTAAGCTTCTTTATGTTCCTCAGGATACCTCTTGTTTCTGTAAATAAAGATCTTCCCTTGGCCACTTCCTCAGGGTAACCTCTGAAGATACTGATGTTGTCTCCCTCATATTTGAGATTTTTCTTACGTATTATTATCTTCATCATATCTTCAAAAACATGATCGTAAGCCACCTTCACAATCATCTGTCTTGGGGGAGCATCCCTCCTAGGGGTACGTCTCAATGCCCTGTGTGCTCGGCCCAGCAGAGGTTCTTGGTCCATGTTCAGAATATCTTTCAGGAGCTTTGCAGCAAATTTTCGAGGGTCTTGATCTCCCTCTCGGCCTTCACTCAATCCAACAATACGCAAATTCTGACGCCTTTGACGTCCCTCCAAGTCAATGCATTTCTGTTATTTTGTGAAATAATTCTGATAAACGCTTGTTCTCGGCAAGACGCTTCTCGGCTGATTCAGTCATTTATTTTATTACGTCATTTTGTTGGTTAAGTGAGGTTTTAATAGGTTCTAACTTGGTATCCAGCAGCAACTCCATCTCACCAGTTTTACGGTTTACGTCATCCAACTGTTGTTGCAAATCAGTACCCGCTTTATCTTTCCATTCGTTCATCATAATCTTTACAATAGTTATAACTTCTTTTTTGAACTCTTCTTTCAAATTTTCGTGATACACCAAAATATTTCTTAAAGTCTTTATTTCTTCTTTATATTATTTTTTTCATATCCTTAAGCATTTTTTTAGCTCATCCATAATAATTTTTTTGAGGTCATCCATCCTTAAAATATCTTTCTGGGCGGCACTCAAACTCGAGCCCGCGGCTCCAGTGAGGCCTACTTCCTTTTTCACAGGCTTTTTCCCTTGGTGGGGGGGGGGGGGGGGGGGGGGGGAGTGATGCATCGACATTTTCTTGTTAAAGTCGCGCGCCTGATGACGTCACGCACCTTTTTAACGCTACCGGAGCTGTTCACACCCGTTCTCCTCTGGTGAGTAGCTTCAGTTAACCCCTTTCACCCCCGTTTTTAATACAATTTTTAGCGGAGCTGAATGGCGCGAGTTCCACTCACTCCATAGCGCCACCGGACGTGTATTTAATGCACAAAAAACCAACAAAAAACAGTGAATTATTCCATGGCTGGCACGTGGAATAAAGGGAGTGTTAAAAAGCTCATGTTGTCAGAAATAGTTTTTGACCTGAAGAATGGGAGCATTTAGAACTCCAAGGAGAACCAATAAAGTGATAAAGAAATGCCAGATGGAATACGAGACAAGGTGTGCAAAATGATGAGGGGAATAGATAAGATGAATGCACAGCCTTTTACCCAGAGTAGGGGAAATTAAGAACCAGAGGACATAGATGTAAGGTGAGAGGGCAAGAGGAACCAGAGGGTCACCTTTTTCCACACACAGGGTGGTGTGTATATAGAAGGAGCTGCCAGAGGAGATAGTTAAAACAGGTACTATAACATCATTTAAAAAAAAACACTTGGATGGGCACATGTGGATAGGAAAGATTTGAAGAGTTGTGGGCCAAATGTGAACAAATGGGACTAGAATAAATCTCGCTTGGCAAGGGTAAGGTGGGCCGAAATACCTGTTTCCATACTATGCCTCGAATGGTGTGAACATAAAATGGACTGCAGGAGGATAATGCTAAATATGGCAAGTGTGGGCCCTTACATGCAGAGACAGGAGAATTAAATATGGAGAATGGCAGAGAAGTTAAATAATTCCTTTAAGTTTGTCTTAAAGAAATAATACAGGTATACGAGATAACAAAAAGCCAGTGAGAATGAGAAATGGAAGCAACGGAGTACTAATCAATAAAAGTGAAAAAGAGTAGTTGGCAGACTTAACTTAAACCTTTAGGCAAGACAAGTAATGCTGAGGCTCCATAAGGCTCTACAAGGAGAGATGCAATGCTGAGGCTCTATAAGGAGAGAAACAATGCTGAGGCTCTATAAAGCTCTATAAGGAGAGATGCAATGCTGAGGCTCTATAAAGCTCTAAAAGGAGAGATGCAATGCTGAGGCTCCATAAGGCTCTACAAGGGGAGATGTAATGCTGTGGCTCTAGAAGGCTCTACAAGGAGAGATGCAATAACCATATAACTATTACAGCACGGAAACAGGCCCTCTCTGGCCCTTCCAGAACGTGCCGACCAGAGATGTAATGCTGAGGTTCTATAAGGCTCTCCAAGAAGAGATGCAATGCTGAGTCTCTATAAGGAGAGATGCAATGCTGAGGCTCCATAAGGCTCTATAGGGAGAGATGCAATGCTGAGGCTCTATAAGGCTCTATAAGGAGAGATGTAATGCTGAGGCTCTATAAGGTGCTGGTCAGCCCGCATTTGCAGTACTGTGAGCAAATTTGTACCCCATATCTGAGCAAGGATGTGCTGGCTCTGGAGAGGGTCCAGAGGAGGTTTACAAGAAGGATTCAGGAATGAGTGGGTTAGCACATGGTGAGAGTTTGATGGTACTGGGCCTCTACTCGCTGGAGTTTAGAAGGATGAGGGGGATCACATTGAAACTTACAGAATAATGAAAGGCATAGACAGAGTGAATGTGGAAAGGATTGGTGACCCTATACCTCTATAGGGCATCAACTGACGTGATGAACAATACTCCAAACCGAGGTTTAATTTAGTTTAGTACAACTTAATCTTTATTAACACTGGAGTAAATTCAAACATGCATGCAAACACTTGACTTCTAATAACTTCTCATTTACTTTACTATTTCAACTTATCATTTCTTAAACAAAATCACAAAGTCAGATATTGTCCCTATGAATGAATTGGACAGAGTTTGTCTTCTCTGAGCTTTGAACTCAGGTCCCTCCCTCTTGTGATGGTTGTTCCCGGGTTGTCACTGCCCATGTTTCGGACCGCCCTTCTTTTATACTAATTTTCCTTCAATCCCCTAAAGGAAGCCTTTGTTCAAACCCAGCGCTCTCACAATTCTAAAGTCAATCATTTTGAGTTGTTACTCATCCAAGTGCTGAATAAACAAAACGCATCTTCGTTCCTTATCAGACTAAGGAGTTCTTAATTATGTTGCCTGTTCATATTTTCATTCTCATCATACAGTTCCTTTGTAAAATGGCCGTTCCCAGACACCTTATCTTCACATGGCCATACTGCCGAGCAATGAAATTACGTGCAGCTCCGTTCTCACCAGATGTTCATCATGTGACCATTTTCACAGTGTTTCTTTGTTCACCTGTTCCCAGAGTTTTGCTCTGTCTGTCTCCAGCTAGTAGCATCCTCCCAATGCCTGTCGGGATATTGACATCCAGTCCCAGGCTATAGGATGTTTCCAATGGTGGGAGAGTCTAGGACCAGAGGTCATAGTCTCGGAATTAAAGGGCGCTCTTTTAGAAAGAGGAGGTAGAAGTGAGGAAGAATGTCTTTAGTCAGATGGTATTTAATCGGTAAAACTCATTGCCACAGAGGGCTGTGGAGGCCAAGTCAGTGGATATTTTTAAGGCAGAGATAGACAAATTCTTGATTAGAATAGATGTCAAGTGTTATGGGAGAAGGCAGGAAAATGGGATTAGGAGGCAGAGATCAGCCATGATTGAATGGCAGTGGAGCCAATGGCCCAATTTTACTCCTATAACTTGTGAACTTTACCTGCGTTATATTATAGATACAATTAGTTTAGAATTAATAAATTATGTTAACTTTAACTGAAAACTTCAGTTTAGAAATTGATATGAATGTTATTCAAATGGATTGATATTAAACAATTTGTGTATCTATATCATTACCCACCAAGTTCATGATTTGCGATAGTCTACTTGTGTTTTGTCTATTCATTTCTTCTTTTGCACTGCGTTTACAAAGACAGAAATATACATATTTTTAATAATTTTAACATTTTAAATAATTAATTCCCAGTCAATATTTATGCTGGCAATACCATCACTGATTGCCCATACTTCAGTTCAGCAATTGATACAGCTGTACCTTTTGTAAGTTGGTGGTTCTCAAAGGACAGACACCTGAGAATGCACTTGTCTACCGGGAAACGGCAACAAAGCCTCGCAGCCAGGACATAGAGGTACGCAGGGTGAAATCTGCAGGACATGTACTCAGAATGTCACCAGAACGTGCGCCTAAGATAGCAATGACAAGCTGATGGAAGAAGGAAAAGAGGCCGACCAAAACTCATATGGAGGTGAACATTCCAGAAGGATTTGGAAGTCCGGGACGCGAACCTATCAAGGGTGGAAGACGGTGCACATGACCGAACAGAATGGCGAAAGCTTGCTGACCAATGAACTCAACAGTGTGGGAGGAACTCGGTCTGTCTCTCTGTCTGTCTGTCTGTCTTATAAGTGTATTATTGATTTTCAAAGGCAGGTGTGTTCTACCAAGGCTGACAGATGTTGAACATAGAAAATATTGAATGGATCCACTCAGCACATTAGTGGAGAGTCCACTGAGGCTAAATGATCCACTGTGCAGCAATCATCGTTTTGTTTCGATGTTTCTAGCACCTGTTTTACTTTAACATATCCATTTACTGGCAGAACTCTGTACGAATTATCTAAGGTATAAGCAATCATTTCTCAACCATATTTTTCACACACTGACATTGGAACTATGTAGTTAAATATAAATCAATTGCTATCAAAGCCAAGAACAAAATGTATTAAATTAAATCAGAGCCAGATATGACACTTCTCCTCGCAACCCCCCCCCCCCCCTCTCTTCTTCTTGCCCCACCTGGAATGGGCACCCACAATCCCACACCACCCCTCCCCCCATGATCAAAATGAATGGTGGTGCTGGCTCGAAGGGCCGAATGGCCAACTCCTGCACCTTTTACAAAACAAAAACAAAACACAACCCAGAGCAGTAAACAGGAGCCGGCACTTCGGCCCGCAGAGTCTATGCCCAAGATAAACTAATTTCTACCTGCGCACCATCCAGATCCCAGGTGCCCACCAGCCCAGTTAAGGTCAGCAGCTTGCTCGACTCACTGAAAAACAAAATCAAAACGTCGCCCAAAACAAAAGCAAAAAATATTGCACCACTAACCCGTAGCCCCCACGGGAGGCGTGGCGGGGCCGAGGCCAGCGTGTGAGGGCGAGGGGAGTGAGCGGGACCAGCGGGTGGAGCTAAGGGGAGCAGGGCCGAGGCTGGCCCTCCCCTCTACCTGCCTTGTGCCCAAACACCAGGATTGTGGGAATAAAATGCAACCAGAACTTGAGGAGCAGCCCCTTCAGATATTGGCACAGGGGCAGCAACCTCACACATTCCAAGTACACGTGGAACACGGTATCTACCTCGCCACAGAAATACAGGCTCGCTCTTTCTCTCTCTCTTCTCTATCTCTCCTTATCTCTCTCTATCTCTATCTCTCCCTACTCTCTATCTATCTCTCTCTACCTCTCTATATCTCTATTTCTCTCCCTTGCTCTATATATATTCTCTCTCTCTCTCTCTCTCTCTCTCTCTCTCTGTCCCTCTTTCCCTCTCTCTATCTATATCACTCTCTATCTCAATATCTCTCTCCCTCTCCCTATATATTCTCTATCTCTTCCTCTCTCACTCTCTCTATCTCTCTCCCTCTATCTTCAATCTCTCTCTCTCTGTCTCTCTATCTATCTCTCTACCTCTCCCTCTCTCTTTATATCTCTAAGTCTCTCGCTCTATCTCCCTCTCTATCTCCCTCTCTCTCTATATATATATTCTCTATCTCTCTCTCTATCTCTCTATATCCCCCTCTCTGTCTCTCTTTCTCTCTATCCCTCTAGATCTCGCTATATTTCTATCTTACTATCTCTCTCTGTCTATGTCTCTCTCTCTGTCTATCTCTATATCTCACTATCTATCTCTCACTCCCTATCTCTCTCTCAACGTCTGCCGCTGTGGTTATCGATGCCACATACCGTTGTGATGTCATTGTCACACTCAGCAGCTTGTGATTGGTGGACTGTGAGTGGCATTATGACATCATCACTCAAGGTCCTGAGATGGAGGAACTGAGTGAAATCCAGGTTGAGCCGGGAAGTGGTGTTACATAGAAACATAGAAAATAGGTGCAGGAGTAGGCCATTCGGCCCTTCGAGCCTTTCAACATGATCATGGCAGATCATCCAACTCAGTATCCTGTATCTGCCTTCTCTCCATACCCCCTGATCCCTTTAGCCACAAGGGCCACATCTAACTCCCTCTTAAACATAGCCAATGAACTGGACTCAACTACCTTCTGTGGCGGAGAATTCCAGAGACTCACCACTCTCTGTGTGAAAAATGTTTTCCTCATCTCAGTCCTAAAGGAATTCCTCCTGATTCTTAGACTGTGACCCCTTGTTCTGGACCTCCCCAACATCGGGAACAATCTTCCTGCATCTAGCCTATCCAACCCCTTAAGAATATTTTACGTTTCTATAAGATCCCCCCTCAGTCTTCTAAATCTGCCATGCATTTGCCCACTCACCAAGCCTATCCAAGTCACCTTGCAGCCTCCTAGCATCCTCCTCACACCTAACACTACCCCCAGCGTAGCTTCATCCGCAAACTTGGAGATGTTGCATTCAATTCCCTCGTCCAAATCATTAATATGTATTGTAAATAGCTGGGGTCCCAGCTCTGAGCCTTGTTGTACCCCACTAGTCACTGCTTGCCATTCTGAAAAGGACCTGTTTACTCCTACCCTTTGCTTCCTGTCTGCCAGCCAGTTCTCTATCCACATCAATACTGAACCCCCAATACCGTGTGCTTTAGGTTTGTATACTTAAACTTTTTTGACAGACTTACATTGACTTTGTCCAATGATTTCACCACTTTCCAAATGTACTGCTATCCCATCTTTAATATCTGACTCAAGCAGTTTCCCCACTAACAATAAATTATATATATATTGTATAATTATAGAATATTGTGTTGGGTAAATTGAATGGAGTAAATGCCGATAATTCCCCAGGGCCAGATAGGCTGTATCCCAGAGTACTTAAGGAAGTGGCCCCAGAAATGGTGGACGCATTAGTGATAATTTTTCAAAACTCTTTTGATTCTGGAGTAGTTCCTGAGGATTGGAGGGTAGCTAATGTAACCCCACTTTTTAAAAAGTGAGGGGGAGAGAAAACGGGGAATTACAGACCAGTTAGTCTAACATCGGTAGTGGGGGAAATGCTAGAGTCTGTTATTAAAGATGGGATAGCAGCACATTTGGAAAGTGGTGAAATCATTGGACAAAGTCAGCATGGATTTATGAAAGGTAAATCATGTCTGACGAATCTTATAGAATTTTTCGAGGATGTAACTAGTAGAGTGGATAAGAGAGAACCAGTGGATGTGTTATATCTGGACTTTCAGAAGGCTTTCGACAAGGTCCCACATAAGAGCTTAGTATACAAACTTAAAGCACACGGTATTGGGGGTTCAGTATTGATGTGGATAGAGAACTGGCTGGCAGACAGGAAGCAACAGGTAGGAATAAACGGGTCATTTTTGAAATGGCAGGCAGTAACTAGTGGGGTACCGCAAGGCTCAGTGCTGGGACCCCAGCTATTTACAATATATATTAATGATTTGGACAAGGGAATTGAATGCAACATCTCCAGGTTTGCGGATGACACGAAGCTGGGGGGCAGTGTTAGGTGTGAGGAGGATGCAAGGAGGCTGCAAGGTGACTTGGATAGGCTGGGTGAATGGGCATATGCATGGCAGATGCAGTATAATGTGGATAATTGTGAGGTTATCCACTTTGGTGGCAAAAACAGAAAGGAGACTATTATCTGAATGGTGGCAGATTGGGAAAAGGGGAGATGCAACGAGACCTGGGTGTGATGGTACACCAGTCATTGAAAGTAGGCATGCAGGTGCAGCAGGCAGTGAAGAAAGCGAATGGTATGTTAGCATTCATAGCAAAAGGATTTGAGTATAGGAGCAGGGAGGTTCTACTGCAGTTGTACAGGGTATTGGTGAGAACACACCTGGAGTATTGCATACAGTTTTGGTCTCCAAATCTGAGGAAATACATTCTTGCCATAGAGGGAGTACAGATAAGGTTCACCAGACTGATTCATTGGATGTCAGGACTTTCATATCAAGAAAGACTGGATAGACTCGGCTTGTACTCGCTAGAATTTAGAACATTGGACTTCCGGTGGCGTCAATGGTGGGTTGAGAGACGCTGCTGTTTTGCTCTGCTCTCGAAGAATGTTTTAATGTGCTAAAATACGAGTTGGAAGACGGGGGAGTTCTAAAATAACTACCAGAGCTGTTATTTAATTGTGTGTTATCAGAAATCCTGCTGATAACGGAGAATAACGGCAGTTTTAAATGAAAAAAGTAAAACCTCGCCAGAAGCCTGCCAAAGCTGTTGCAAGACCTGCTACAAGAGCATACTTGAAAATACCTGGAAAGACTCCTCAATCCCCTCAAATATCAGTTGGAAATTCAGAAGAAGAAGCTGACTCTCAAAATCCTACAGAAATGACTTCAATGGAGGAACAAAGGGAACAAATCGAACATCTGGAAAAGTCAGTATCAGTTTCAGTCACTGAAATTATTTCTAAAGTGATACGAGAGGGGAATGTCGCGCTGGACAAAAGCCTCTCTGAAAAAAATAAACAAGGTAATGATATGCTGATGGGGAAAATTGATGACTTAACCAAACGTGTGTTTGAGATTGAGGAGGATTTAATCAAAAAAATTAAGCAGGTTGATAAGGACTGAATTAAAAAGCTGGATGCAATGCTTAAGTCTACTCATGCGGCTATGGAAGGAATGGATAATACGATAACCGAGATGACTAAGGAGATAAAGTGAATAAAAAAGGAACAAGAAAGTACTGGGAGGGAACTTGCTAAAATGAAGAATAAATTTATGGACGTGGAAGCAAGATCGAGGAGGCAGAGCTTAAGAATAATTGGAGTAAAAGAAGGAAAGGAGAGTGGACAAAACCTTCAGGAGTTTGCTGCCAACTTACTCAAATAAGTACTTAAGCTGCCTGAAGCCCCGAGGATAGATATGGCTCACCGGGTCCGACGTAAGGCTCAAGCAAGCCCAACTGCCCCCCCCCCCCCAAGACAGATTATTCTGAAATTCTATGACATTTCAACCCTAGAAAGAATTATGAAACAGATTCCATATGGAGTGAATTTGATGTATGGCGAAGACAAACTAAGATTCTTCCGTGATTTTCCAGCTGAAGTCGTGGAAACGAGGGACAAGTTTACAAAGACGAGAAGGCTACTGAAAGAGGTTTTGGGAGTAAGATATGGGATAGTATATCCCGCGAAATTGAGAATTACTTATAACTTTGTTGAACGGGATTAAAAATCACACAGAATTCAAAGAAAACACATGTGTAAATCTAAGGAATCAGGGGGACTGACACTCCCTAACTTATTGTATTGCTATTGGGCAGTGAATATTAAAAATATAATCTACTGGTTGGACAGTTCTGCCCAACAGGTAGATTGGATAAGAATGGAGAAAGAGGATTGTTCCCCTTATAATATAGGAGCACTCCTTCTTTCCCCGATGAAAATGAACAATATAATATATAAGAAAAATCCAATTATTCACAGTATAATACGAATTTGGAAACAAATAAAATTAACTTTAAAATCAAGCTAACTATCGCTTCTTTCTCCAATAACTAATAATCCCTCATTCAAACCATCTATTATTGACAAAACGTTTAATCAACGGGAAAGAATAGGAATTAAAACAATGGGAGATATGTATGAAATGGGAAAACTTTTATCATTCCAACAATTACAACTAAAATATAATTTGAAAAGTAAGCAATATTTCAAATATCTTCAAATTCCATAATTTGGAATGACATTTTTGGAATCTTTACAAAACTATTTAACACAAAATTGAACCCCAATACAGAACTGATTATCTTTGGATCAATGGAAGAGGGAAGTAAACTAACTATATTCCAAGAAGCTTTTCTTAATTATGGTTTAATAACAGAAAAAAAACTTATACTCAAATTTTGGAAAAACGCAACCACGCCAACATTCAAAATGTGAATTTCAAATATGTCGGAAACGCTACATCTTGAAGAAATTAGATTCCTCCTACTAGGCAAAGTAGACCAATTCTTAAAGACTTGGTCTCCTTTTATCAACTTTTACAAGTAGATGGTGCAACATAACATAACCTTAGAAATTAAATGGTTTAGAACCGGGTGCCGGATGGGCAGAAATACGAAATAGGTAGATCTCTCCTAATCACTCTTTTCTCTACTTTCTCCTTTTTTTCAATCTTTTTAGCTGGTCATCTCTGTCCTTTATTTCTTTTGCTATCTCTTTCTAAAAATAAAAAAATAAAAAAAAAAATTAAAAAGACAATAAACTAAACTACATATGATGAAAGAATTGGTCAACTTGGCTTGTATTCACTGGAATTTGGAAGGATGAGATGGGATATGGGGAGAAAGCAGGAACAGGGTACTGATTGTGGATGATCACCCGTGATCATATTGAATTGCAGTGCTGGCTCAAAGGGCCGAATGGCCTCCTCCTGCGCATATTTTCTATATTTCTAAGTGTGTGGGAAGAAACTGCAGATGCTGTTTTAAAACTGAAGATAGACACAAAATGCTGGAGTAACTCAGCAGGTCAAGCGGCATCTCAGGAGAACGTGGGCAGGTACAAAGTGCTGGAGTAACTCAGCGGGACATGCAGCATCGCTGGAGAACGTGGACAGGTACAAAGTGCTGGAGTAACTCAGCGGGACAGGCATCTGCAGTTCCTTCCTACACAACTCTCTGCGATTACTTGCGGGTCTTGGACGGAGCTGTTCCTAAACCGTGCTGTGATTCATCCCGAAAAAATGCTTTCTATTTTGGGGAGGGAGAGGAGGGGAGGGGGCGAGGAAGCGGGTGAGGGAGGGGGTGAGGGGGAGAACTTCCCACAAAGTTAATTTGCAAGTCAATATACAATAGACAACAGGTGGAGGAGTAGGCTATTCGGCCCTTTGAGCCAGCACCGCCATTCACTGTGATCATGGCTGATCATCCACAATCAGTATCCCGTTCCTGCCTTCTCCCCATATCACATAACTCCGCTATCTTTAAGAGCTCTATCAGGCTCCCTCTTGAAGGTATCCAGAGAACCGGCCTCCTCTGCCCTCTGAGGCAGAAAATTCCTCAGACTCACAACTCTCTCGGTGGAATGATGTTTCACAATGGCTGACCACTTATTCTTAAACTGTGTCACCCCAGGTTCTGGACTCCCCCAACATCGGAAACATGTTTCCTGCCTCTAGAGTATCCAAACCCTTAATAATCTTATGTTTCAATAAGATTCCCTCTCATCTTTCTAAATTCAAGATTATACAAGCCCAGCCGTTCCATTCTATCAACATATGGCAGTCCCGCCATCTCGGGAATTAACCTTGTGAACCTACGCGGGACTCCCTCAATAGCAAGAATGTCCTTCCTCAAATTTGCAGACCAAAGCTGAACACAATACTGCAGAAGGACCTCGTTGCTCCTATACTCAACTCCTCATGTTATGAAGGCCAACATGCCATTCGATTTCTTCACTGCCTGCTGGACCTACAAGCTTACTTTCATTAACTGATGAACAAGGCCCCCCAGATCCCGTTGTACTTCCCCTTTTCCCAACTTGACACCATTCAGATAGTAATCTGCCTACCTGGTTTTGCTGCCAAAGTGGATAACTTCACATTTATCCATATTAAACTCCATCTGTCATGCATCTGCTCACCCACCCAACCTGTCCAAGTCACCCTGCATTCTCATAGCATCCTCCTCACAGTTCACACTGCCACCTAGCTTTGTGTCATCTGCAAATTTGCTAATGTTACTTGTTTACAAAAGCAGGGATGTAATGCTGAGGCTCTATAAGGTGCTGGTCCGGCCGCATTCGGAGTAATTGTGAGCAATTTTGGGCCCCATATCTGAGGAAGGATGTGCCAGCTTTGGAGAAGGTCCAGAGGGGGTTCACGCCAACAGATCCCAGGTTAACTTACAGTGGGTTAACGTACGATGAGCGTTTGTTGGCGCTGGACCTGTACTCGCTGGAGTTTAGAAGAACGGGGGGGGGGGGGGGGGGGGCTCATGGAAACCTTAGCGCACAGTGAAAGGCCCGGATAGAGTGGATGTGGAGAGAATGTTTCCACTAGTGGGAGAGTCTAGACCCAGAGTGCACAGCCTCAGAATTAAAGGATGTTCCTTTCGGAAGGAGATGAGGAGGAATTTCTTTAGCCAGAGGGTGGTGAATCTGTCACATATTCATTGCCACAGACAGCGGTGGAGGCCACAATTCAATGGGTATTTTTCAGGCAGAGATAGATAGATTGTTGATAGGTATGGGTGTCAGGGGTTATTGGGAGAATGCAGGAGAATTGGGTCAGGAGGGAGAGGTAGATCTGCTATTATTGAATGACGTAGACTTGATGGGCCGAATGGCCTAATTCTGTTCCTATCACTTATGAGCGAGAGTCAGGAGAGAGAGGGGGGAGAGAGAGAGGGGGGAGGGAGGGAGAGGGGTCGAGGGAAGGGGAGGGGGGAGACTAAGAGGCAGAGGGAGGGGGGACAGATGGGGTAGAGAGAGGCGGGAGAGAGAGGGGGAGAAGGGGAGAGATGGGGGGGGGGAGGAAGGGGAATCCTGCAGGCATTGCTACTTTCATTTCACTGCACATCTTGTATGTGTATGTGACAAATAAAGGGAGAGGGGGATTTAACTTACGTAGACGTGATTGTACGGAATCATTCTTGCCCAGCGGTTTCCCAGATCTGCAGCTTCACCTTCTCCCCATTAACATCAACCGTCTGAATCTTGCAATCCACTCCGATAGTAGTGATGTAGCTACCTGAAAGGGAGAGAGAGAGAGAGAGAGAGAGAGAGAGAGAGAGAGAGAGAGAGAGAGAGAGAGAGAGAGAGAGAGAGAGAGAGAGAGATACAGAGACAGAGACAGAGAGAGAGAGAGACAGAAAAGAGAGAGACAGAGAGAGAGACAGTCAGAGAGAGCCAGTGAGAGACAGAGAGAGGCAGAGAGCGAGAGAGACAGAGAGAGAGAGAGAGATAGACGTAGTGTGTGTTGTAATATTCATTTATTCTATTAAGCATGCTCAGTTGCTCATGACCTACCCTAGTTTTACTCACCTCCTAGTGAACCCTCTCAGTTCCCTTATATCAGTTCTAAAGCTAAGCTATAGTGACAAGGGTCCCATCTATCACTCCATTCCACTGATAGGGATCTCTCTACATCACTCCCTTCTATCGCTATACAATGCTATTACTTCTTACTCAAGGACTCAAGGATGGGTCTGGTAACCTTTAGACACAGCTGTGTCAGAACCCTCTCTCCGGCCCCTATCAGTTCGAATTCTCTTTAAAACTCCTTACTTTAATGGGGTTTAATCACTTTATCCCTCACAATCCTCCCTTTTTCTTTTGCTACGCATATACTGATTAAACCCCCATTTCAAGTTCCCTCAACTCGAATTGACATAACATTGTCCTAATCTTCTTTTCCTGTAGATCATGGTCCTCTCCTGGCCGCATTATCATTATTCTCTGTATTTCCCCTTTCTCTCCCATAGGCATGACTACCGCCTGCATCTGACTGATACTTCTGGTAATAAGTTCCCTAAAACAAGGGATGCAACAGGGGATAAAGATCAGTCGAGCCTCTGCACAGAGAAACACAAGTCCCACCGTTCTCCACCATGTTCCTCCGAGGATGGAATCCCACCATTGGGTTTCCATAATCGAATTCCACTTTTGTATTGGAACATGTGCCAACTTACGGATCCCTTCTGATATGTCCATCACTGCCTGTCCATTATAATCGGTATTTAAACAGCAATTAGAGAGGTTGAATTTCCCGCATTCCCCTCCTTCTTCTGCCAGGAGGTAATCTAGGGCTAACCTGTTCTGGTATATTGCTGCTCTCATCTTTGCCAGCATCTCCAGTGCCCCCGCAGTTTGGTTGGTAATTACCTCCAATACTGCCTGCAGTCTTATGATCCGGTTTAACATGTATACTGGGGTTCGGTAGCCCCAGGATCCATCCTGTGCCCAAGTGGCTGGTCCGTAGTATGAGATGATTTTTGCTGGTGGCCATTCATCATCTTCCCATTCTCCAATGTCTATTTTCCTCTTCTTCCGATATAGGTCGTCAAATACAGGTGTTCCTAGCGACCGGCCTTCTTCGGTGTTTAACAGGAAAAATCCAGGTTGTGCCAGTCCAATAAAACAAGTCCCACTCCAATTTATCGGTAACACCGAGTATGCCTTGTATCCGCATATCCATAACAGTCCTTCAGGGGCTGGTCCACTAGAGGTAACCTTGTTCCATATGTCTCGCAACACTGGGATTCCTTGATAAGGGCTGTTCCCGGTGCAGTTCCATAGTCCAGCCGATTCCATTCCATCAGTCTTCATCCAGATAGCGCAGTTTTTTCCCGTATTTCTTAGTTGGATACCATTTAGGCTCTTCTGGCCACCACACTCGGGACTGATTTGGCCACTGGGTGACGATGCGCTGGCAGGGGCTGCTGCCTACTAGGACGGCATCCTTTGCCCAGGGCCTAGCGATACACTCAGTCCCTACCGGAGCGTCTGTCAGGACCCATGCCTGGGGATCTCGGTCTTGTCCAACTGTCAGGTTCCACCCCATCAGGTCCCATATTTCAACAATGGATCCTCTCCACGGCCAGCGTGAATTTATCAGTGGTCCTCCGCAGACCCAACAGTTAGTCACAATCAGGGTCCCAGCTATCCGGGTGGCCAAGTCCACAAACAGGTTTTTTTCTCCCTCAGGGATCTCAATCTGCTTCTTTATCTCTTCGTACAGTGTCTGGTGCAATTGAGGCTGAGTAGGTGGGGGAGGGGGAGGCTTAGTGACTACTACTTCTGTAAACTCTTTTATTACTTCCTGTAGATGATATGTGTGTACACCTTTAATTGATAGTAACGATGTCCATGCTAACCACTCCCCCCACCATTTAGTATAATTGCAACCCACACGCCCCTAGCTCGCTCTCTGGTGTTCGTGACAGACCACGTACAGCCAGGGCTATGTATGACGTGTGCTTAATAAAAGTACTGAAGACTTTAAGGTGTCTGTGAACCTTCTTTACATGGCGTCAGAAGTGCTTCTTCCTGCGTCTCTGATCTATCGCGTTTTATTTTCTTAGTCCCAGTACCCCCTCCCTGTTCCGTGATGGCTTCTGCCTGTCGTAAACCTGACATCCTAGTCTTTGATCCAGACATCACTCATCGCTGGAGTGTGTTCCGACGGGACCTTGAGCATTATGTTGCAATCGCCCACCCTGCTGTGGCCCCCGCTGTCAAGGCTTCCCTGCTGCTTAACCTGGCTGCTCCGGAGGCGCTCGAGCGTTCGGAGTCGTTCGTCTATGGACATGGTGAGAGTGTCCAGGACCCCGATTGCCTGATTGCTAAATTTACGGCGATGTGTGACCTTCCCACTAACCACATCTTAGAGCGTTTCAAACTGTTCTCCAGACGCCAGAACCCTGGGGAGTCTATTGACAATTTTGTGGCCGCGCTGCGCCAGCTGGCTCGCCGATGTAACCTGCATGACCTGACCCCCGATACTTTGACCCGTGACATTTTAGTCTTTGGTCTGCGGGATGATAAGCTGCGCTCTGAGCTGCTGCGTAAGCCTGATCTGACATTCCATGAGGCGCTGCATGCCTCTCGTTTAGCTGAGGCTGTCTCCTCCGCTGTACCTGACCCTGTGGTCCACACAGTCAGTCTCGCTGGCCCCCAGTACAATTCTCCCCGGCGACAGAGGACAAGACCACTGCAGGGCTTCAGACCGCCTCAACGATGTCCAAATTGTAACTTTGTCTCACACCGTTTTAATGTGTGCCCGGCGTTGGGGAAAACTGTAACTTTTGCAACAAGCCCGGCCACTTTTCGGCAGCATGCCGTTCCCGTGGGAACCCTGCACAGCCACAGCAGAAACCGTCTCGTTACCTGTCACGTGATGACTCAACGTCTAGTTCCCATCTCCAGCATGTTGATCTTCCCCCGTCTGACCCTGACTCTTCTCCGAGTGAGGTGGATGTGTTTTCCTTGCGAGGTGCAGCTGGACTGATAACGGACCCGACCGTCCGAGTCACGGTGAATGGCATGGCCTTCTCTGCTAAGGTCGACACGGGGGCAGCTGCCAATGTTATGTCAACAAGCCTGTTCAGGAAGATAATAAATAATGAGCCTGTTTCCACAGACAGTGCTGTTTTGCGTGCCTATGGGGGTGGCGTGCTTATTCCTGTGGGGAGGGCCACTCTCCACTGCAAGGTGCTGTCGACCACTCGGCCCCTCTCTTTCTTCCTGCTAGACGGTAAATGTGACCCCCTGCTCGGCGTGGAGGCCTGCCAGGACCTCGGGTTGGTGAGCTTCCACAGTGATGTCCACCTGGTAGAGGCACCCCTGAACCCGCTGGCCGAATTCCCGGACCGGTTCGACTCGAAGCTGGGGAAGTTGCCCTGCAGCTACAAGATTGCCCTCAATCCCGACATCACGCCGGTCGTCCGTCCCCCGCACCGTGTGTCCTTTGCCATGAGGGGCAAGGTCGAGTCTGCTCTTGGGCACGGGCATCCTGGCGCCAGTCACGGACTCCACCCAGTGGGTTTCTACTATGGTTGTCGCTGCGACGAAAGACAAGAGCGAAATACGGATCTGCATCAACCCCAAGGACAACGGCAGCCAGTTCACCAGTGCCGAGTTCCGCGATGTTGCTGAGCGTTGGAACTTTCGTCATTACACCAGCAGCCCGGAATACCCACAGAGCAATGGACTGGCCGAGCGCGCGTTCCGCAGTGCTAAAGGATTGTTGGAACGTTGCCGCCTATCCCGCTCCGACATCTACCTGGCCCTGCTGAACCTCCGCAACATCTCCCGCGACCATGCCCTGGGCTCCCCGGCTCAGCGACTCATGTCCCGAGTCACGAGGCCCACGGTCCCGGTGTCTCAGCAGTCCCTGTCCCCTTCCGTCTTTAAACCTGCCTTGGTCCGGGAACGCATTACCGAAAGACACAGTATCCAGAAGCGTTCCCACGACAGGTCCTGCCGGGTCCTCTGCCCTCTTCTCCCCGTCCAGGTCGTCCGTATGTGGTCCTCTTCTGGCCGTTCCAGGCTGGCCATGGTCGTGGGCTCTGCCGGTTCCCCTCGTTCATACCTTGTCAACCACGACGGAAGGGTGTACTGCCGGTCCCGCCAGCATCTCCGGCTCGTGAACGAGCCTCTCCCACCCCGGCGGCTCCGTATGCCCCCCCTTCCCCCCCGCTGCCCCTGTCGCGGCCCTGTGCTTTGCCCATTCCTCTGGGGCCGACCTCCCCTCGTCCTCCTCCGGAGCACCTCCCGGCTGCAGTCCCGCTTTCTCCGGCTTCCGCGCCCTTCTCTTCGCCTCCCTCCCCGCTGCCTTCGTCGCAAAGGAGTTCTCCTGTCCGTAGCCCCTACCATGACCCGGCGTCCCCGCTTGTTCCCGTCGGGGAAGGAGGTGATGGCGAGGTGCGGACCCGGTCTGGTCGCCTGGTCAGGCCGCCGGTCCGTTACGGCGATTACGTGTGATCCTGTATCCCTGTGCTTTACTGTTTGCACTCACCCTGGCGCATGAGACGTGGTCGCCCTGTCACTCACTGTTTGTTTTGGTAGAGGAAGGATGTAGATGATATGTGTGTACACCTTTAATTGATAGTAACGATGTCCATGCTAACCACTCCCCCCACCATTTAGTATAATTGCAACCCACACGCCCCTAGCTCGCTCTCTGGTGTTCGTGACAGACCACGTACAGCCAGGGCTATGTATGACGTGTGCTTAATAAAAGTACTGAAGACTTTAAGGTGTCTGTGAACCTTCTTTACACTTCCTCCTTCATCTTATCTATTGCCCATTTTACGATCTGAAAAGGGAAACCTAACTGTCCTGCCTTGGTTACACAAACCCATCTCTCCCCCTTTGGGCAGGTAACGTACCCAAACCTCCCTATATACCCCCTATTCCCTATCATCAAATACTTCTTTCCCCCCTCTTCACAAATTGTTCTAGTCCTCACATTATAGCATGCACCGTTCACATGGGAATGATAGGTAAATGATCTGGTCATCCGCCCTCCATATCTGATAGGATGATAACATTTATCACAAAATGTTATCACAATTATTAACACTTTTTACCACAATTACATACAAAGCAAACAATACCACGACTGCTCCTTTCATACTGTCAGTTATACATTCAATGCTTTTTAAAAAAAATTACTGTTAGGGGTTTGCTTCCTGGCTTCACCATCCACTGTTCCTCCTCATCAGGGACGGGTGGATCAACGGGTCCTTTAACCGGGATTGCGTAGGTCCACCCTTTTTCTTTTGTTCGTACTGTTGTCTCGGTTGTCAGTAATACTAGGTACGGTCCGGTCCACCTGGGCTGGAGTTTCTCCTCCTTCCAATTCTTGACCAGTACCCAGTCGCCGGCCTTTACAGCATGTATTGGAAAGTCGAGTGGTGGTCTTTGAGCCAATAGTCCTTTAGCTTTTAATTCTGTAGGGGAACGAGATACTGCCAGTAAATAGTTCCTTAAGAATACATCACTGCCCTCTATGGTGGGTATTCCTTCTATCTTTCCCAAATAAGGTAACCCAAACACCATTTCATAGGGGGACACTGCTAACTTTGCATGGGGTCTCCGTTGCTTTTCTCAAAGCCTTTCTGTTTCCCTACTGCTCCAAACATGTGCCAGACTCCATGTACATATGCTGCTCTTAAAGCCTTAATTTCTGCCAATTGAGCTAAGCAAGATTGCAGGCAAGCTTCCAATTTGATCCTGCGCTATAGCTTTTACTTCTTTAGATATTACTCGTCCAAAATATTCTACCTGCTGCTGACAAAACAAGAACATCTTCCTTGATACATCATGACCTCCTGTGCCACCTTTTCCAAGATAATTACAATGTCTCTCTCTCACATTGCTCCTCACTTGTGGAACAAACCAACAAATCATTCACATACTATATCAACACCTTCCAAATCTGCCTACAACATCTGATTAAAAACACGGCGCTAGTATTTAAAACGCTGCCGCATCCTAGCCTAGGTGTATTTAATACCTCTTCTTAATGTTCTTACCATAGCTATGTTCACCATTATCTTAATATTATTATTATTATTATTATTATTATTATTATTATTATTATTTCCTGATTATCGTACCTGTTCACATCCCCAACACACCTTATCCATTACCTATCTAGCCTTGTCTGGGCTTAGATCCAGATTTATTTCACTCCCGATAGGGCATTTGAGAAAACACTCTCCCAAATACATTTATTATTGGCATGGAATCTCTGGCCCCTGTTTGGCTCTGTCATAGGACTCACTGTGTGTCGGTGCATCACTTATTTCAGACTTATCAACCAGGTCTGTTGTTACTGACAACATTGTCTTTCCTTTTTCACGCTCTTTCTTTCTAAAGCAGTCTCGTCAATTTATCCCTCTGCTTCCCACTTTAATCCTTTCTGATCTGCCTTCTTTCTCATTCTAAACTCAATGTCTTACTTCTCAGATAGTTTATTCTCCTTTGCAAATTTATTCACCTTCCTTTTAAAATCTTCCACTGACTTCTCGATCCTCATATTTTACCACCACCCCTTCTACCTCGGGTAATGTCATCACTTTCCCTTCTACCCCTGAGATTCTAACTTGTTTTTCACCCAATCTCATTCCTTCCGGTACCTTAGTTACGCTTGATCTCTCTGCTCCCGAATCTACCATAAATACCATATCCTCCCCCTGGGGTCCTAATTTCAAGTTTACCAGAGGTTCCCGTGTGTATCCCATACACCCCAGGGAGCAGGACCCTCCTTCATGAGTGTGTACGACTGCACCTCCCGTCGTAGCCTGGGACATTCCCTCTTGAAATGACCCTCCTCGTTACAATAGTAACACCAGGATGGCCCCGTGTACCACCCTCCTGATCCTTGTTCCTTGTTTTCCCGGGGACCCCAACTTCGGTCCCTCCATTCACCTCTTCCTCGTCCTCTAATGCTACCGCTTCCCCTTCCCCGGTCTCCATGAGCACCCGGCCTTCTATCACCTTCGATTCCCCCCTTCTGTACTCCTTGCTGTACTGCTTGCAACATCATTTTTACCTTTCCCTTCTGTTTTTCCTCATCCCGTTCTTACATATACCTTTTGAGCCTCTGTTAACAATTGATTCAATGGTTTGTCATTGCAATCTTCCATTTTTTCCAGTTTCTTCTAATGTCTGGCCATGATTTGGTTACAAAATTAACCTTTAGCAACTGCTGACCTGCGGCTGAATCAGGGTCTATCCCCGAATACTGCTGGACATTCCTCCTCAACCTTTGTAAGAACACTGTCGGAGGTTCATCCTTGTTCTGCTGATTTTCAAAAGCCCGTTTGAAAATCTGTCCCTTGGGAACGGCTTCTCTGATTCCCTTGATTATTATCTCCCTGAGATCTCTCATACTTCTTCTGTTTGGTTACTCCAATCCGGCGCAGTAATGGGATATTTTACTGCTCCCGCATCTGCTGCTCCCGCTTGAGCCTGCAACCCCTTATCCCAGACTTTTATTCCTGCCTGTCTGACCATCTGTCTTTCTTCTGGAGTAAACAAACTTCCCATTATTGACATCATTGTCTGCCAACTCCTTTTTTTTCCTCGGCCCCATTAATTTATTACCCTTCTCCAACCAGAATGTTTATCTAAACAAACCATAAAAGCTGCTTGTTGTTCAGCAATTAACTTATTTCTAATTTTGTTCTCCCTAC
Organism: Okamejei kenojei; assembly: GCA_035221665.1. Classification (NCBI taxonomy): domain Eukaryota; kingdom Metazoa; phylum Chordata; class Chondrichthyes; order Rajiformes; family Rajidae; genus Okamejei; species Okamejei kenojei. The sequence continues at coordinate 52,745 of JAVHYY010000649.1, forward strand.
AATTCCCAAATTCCAATTCCTAGTTTAAATACATACGACTAACAATTTTCCAAATTAACTTTACTGAAAAGAAATCTATAGAAGCCAAGCAACCTACATTTTCCAACTTCCCCCTTTTAAGTTGCGATGATACAAAGCGTTGTCCGTTACCTTACAACTATTCGTAACCTCCCCCATTGCTTACAATTTCTTAAAGGAACACACACACATACCCTTACAGCATGTGGCCCACAGCAAACAAACCTATCACATATACAAACTTCCTCATTCATACAAAACCGGTTTTTACACACACATCACATTAGTTCCATTCTTACTTCAATGAGATTGTTTGAAACAACTCAATATTTTTCATAGAAACATAGAAACATAGAAATTAGGTGCAGGAGTAGGCCATTCAGCCCTTCGAACCTGCACCTCCATTCAATATGATCATGGCTGATCATCCAATTCAGTATCCTGTACCTGCCTTCTCTCCATACCCCCCGATCCCTTCAGCCACAAGGGCCACATCGAACTCCCTCTTAAATATGACCAACGAACTGGCCTCAACTACTTTCTGTGGCAGAGAATTCCACATCATTTCTTCCCATGTACATATATTTGGCCCTAGGAACTGATCTATTTGTTCAGCCAGTCCCAAGGGGTCTTCCAATAAACTTTTCATCTCCTTTTTAAAGTTCCTCACCTCCATACTGGTGAGAGGCACATTTACAAATCCCATCCCCCCTTCATTTCCCCCTAACGGGACCTCCCTTAGGGGCTTCATTTGAACAGACCGGTCTGATCTTTGTTCGGCTGCCCTCGTTTGAGATCGCGTCATCCGACTACTGCCTGGGACACCCGTCCCATTCTCATCCTCACTTTTTATTTCCTCTTCCTTATCTGACTGGCTCTCTCCTTCACGTTCTATGTTTGAATCACAGTTTCTTTCACCCTGTTTCTTCTCTACTCTCCGTGATTCTCTACTATCTGTCCCTTCTGAGACAGGAGCGGACAGGTTTACTGCCGATCCGCTCTGGCTTAGTGGGACCTCCTGGGCAGATGCAGCCGGCGCTGATGGGGGTATATTTGGGGGCTGGGATTCATATGGCGGGGGCAGTCGTCGTAGGTGATCATCACCAATTGGGGCCAGTCAGATTCATCCTGCTCTCTCTCCGTCTTTAACAGAAACATCCCATTATTGGGTTTCCAGCACTGGGCATATTCCTTTTCTATTTGATTTGGCGTTTCTCTTTCATTCACAAAAACATTCAACACCTGTCTCACCCAGTCTTCATTTGAACCCAACCTTGGCCACCACACAGCGCTCCCTCGAATAGGCTCCTTCTGGCCATTCAAAGTAACAAAACTTTATCATAGTTTCCTTACTCTTACCCCGGGTGTTCCCTTCACCCCATCCGTGCAACATTCGCCCCAACTGACTATCAGGTGGAATATGCGGCTCCATATCATTATGAGCCTTATCCTGTTTCCCCGGACCCTTTTCCCGTTCCGGTTTCCATGGTCTCGTCGTACTATTCCCGTCCGACAGACCCCGGTCGCCCAGGCAATACTTAATAGTCAGTTTTCTTACCTGGGTCCTGTGCACAAGCATCGCTCGACCGTTCCTTATTTATTCACCTTACACCCCCTCTTGCTTCCCGAGTCTTTATACCCGAATATCACTCGCTCAAACTGCTGATGGCAAGCAAGGAGATCAGAGACTGCTGAAATCAGCAGGGTGCACCTTCCCCTCCTTCTTTGCCTCCACCAAGCAGCCGGAGTGGCGATCGCGGACGAGCCCCCAGGTTGTGACATGCTTCTGAAGCAAAATTATCATGTAAAAAATCGCAAAATGTTCGAGCGAGGGTTTTCAAATGCATTTTATTCAGATGCATTAGGTTAATATTGAATTTTCTCAATTCTGTTAACCCTTGCTGTCTCCTCCCCTTCCCACCTCTCCCTCAGCCCTCGGGCCCTGGCATTCCCTCTATCTCTATCTCCCTCCCCCACCCCAGTCGCACCAGCTTCTCATTTTCACACCACAAACAGCTTACAATGGCTTGTTCCCTTTATCACCGATACTTTTTTGCATATCTTTCACTCATTGTTCCTTATCTCTCCACATCACCGTCTATATCTCTCGTTTCCCTGATCCCTGACCAGTCTGAAGAAGGGTCTCGACCCGAAACGTCGCCTATCTCCTTCGCTCCTTAGATGCTGCTGCACCCGCTGAGTTTCTCCAGCTTTTTGTGTACCCTCCTATTGAAAGGGAGTGGGCGTTTATGCTGTCAAGACATTTTATTATTTGTCAAAATATACATCTCAATAACATAATGTTAGAAAACATACTTTTCCACTCGTGCGTCTGGAGATTTTTTTAATGATCAATTTAGCTTCTCTCTACCATAATTTCTCCTCATGTTTGGAATTCTGAAGTAGCATAAATGTCTCTCAAGCTTACCCCGATTTCCACAATTATTTACAGCGCAAAAAATGACCTTTTCAGCTCGTTTGTTACTTTGCCTACTTTGTTACTCGTTTTTAACGAGTAACAAAGTAGGCGTTAAGTGTATTAACAGTGTATGCCGGAGGTTGCCTTGTCCTCTACATGGATTGAGCTGCTCCGTGGGTCACGGCCTTTGACCCGATGACCTTACGTGCAACCCCCCTATAACAAGAGGAGTTGAGTCTGGGAGCAAAGAGGTCCTTCTGCAGTTGTACCGGGCCCGGTGAGGCCACACCTGGAGCACTGGGTGCAGTTTTGGTCTCCAAATCTGAGGAAGGACATTCTTGAGGAATTTCATTCTCCCCTCTGGGAGATCTCTGACCATAAAACACAACAACAGATAAGACTACAATTCCCAGGGGGCATTGCGATCAGGAGGAGATATTAATGATTATGATATAGTTGGGATCACGGAGACATGGCTCCAGGGTGACGTAGGCTGGGAGCTGAACATCCAGGGATATTCAATATTCAGGAGGGATAGAGAGAAAGGAAAAGGAGGTGGGGTAGCGTTGCTGGTTAGAGAGGAGATTAACGCAATGGAAAGGAAGGACATTAGCTTGGAGGATGTGGAATCGGTCTGGGTAGAGCTACAAAACACTAAGGGGCAGAAAACGCTGGTGGGTGTTGTGTACAGGCCACCTAACAGTAGCAGAGAAGTTGGGGATGGTATCAAACAGGAAATTAGAAATGCGTGCGACAAAGGCAAAACAGTTTTATAATGGGTGACTTCAATCTACATATAGATTGGGTTAATCAAATTGGCAGGGGTGCTGAGGAAGAGGATTTTTTGGAATGTATGCGGGATAGTTATCTAAATCAACATGTAGAGGAACCAACGAGAGAGCAGGCTATTTTAGACTGGGTTTTGAGTAATGAGGAAGGGGTAGTTAGCCGTCTTGTTGTACGTGCCCCCTTGGGCAAGAGTGACCATAATATGGTTGAGTTCTTCATTAGGATGGAGAGTGACATTGTTAATTCAGAAACAATGGTTCTGAACTTAAAGAAAGGTAACTTTGAGGGTATGAGACGTGAATTGGCCAAGATTGACTGGCAATTAATTCTATAAGGGTTGACGGTGGATATACAATGGAAGACATTTAAAGACATGCATGGATGAACTACAAAAATTGTTCAATCCCATTTTGGCAAAATAATACATCAGGGAAGGTAGTAGTGCATCCGTGGATAACAAGGGAAATCAGGGATAGTATCAAAGCAAAGGATGATGCGTACAAAGTAGCCAGAAAAAGCAGGATACCAGAGGACTGGGAGAAATTCAGAGGGACCAGCAGAGGAGGACAAAGGGCTTAATTAGGAAAGGAAAAATTAGATTATGAAAGAAAACTGGCAGGGAACATAAAAACTGACTGCAACATTTTTTATAGATATGTGAAGAGAAAGAGGTTAGTTAAAACAAATGTAGGTCCCTTGCAGTCAGAAACAGGTGAGTTGATCATGGGGAACAAGGATATGGCGGACCAATTGAATAACTACTTTGGTTCCGTCTTCACTAAGGAAGACATAAATAATCTGCCGGAAATAGCAGGGGACTGTGGGTCAAAGGAGGAATTGAGTGAAATCCAGGTCAGTCGGGAAGTGGTGTTGGGTTAAAATGAATAGATTAAAGGCCGATAAATCCCCAGGGCCAGATAGGCTGCATCCCAGAGTACTTAAGGAAAGTAGCTCAGGAAATAGTGGATGCATTTAGTGATAATCTTTCAAAACTCTTTAGATTCTGGAGTAGTTCCTGAGGATTGGCGGGTAGCAAATGTAACCCCTCTTTTTAAGAAGGGAGGGAGAGAGAAAACGGGGAAATTACAGACCAGTTAGTCTAACATCGGTAGTGGGGAAACTGCTAGAGTCAGTTTATTAAAGATGGGATAGCAGCACATTTGGAAAGTGGTAAAATCATTGGACAAAGTTCAGCATGGATTTACGAAAGGTAAAATCATGTCTGACGAAATCTTGTGGAATTTTTTCGAGGATGTAACTAGTAGCGTGGATAGGGAGAACCAGTGGATGTGGTACATCTGGACTTCCAGAAGGCTTTCGACAAGGTCCCACATAAGAGATTTAGTATACAAACTTAAAGCATACGGTATTAGGGGTTCAGTATTGATGTGGATAGAGAACTGGCTGGCAAACAGGAAGCAAAGAGTAGGAGTAAACGGGTCCTTTTCACAATGGCAGCAGTGACTAGTGGGGTACCGCAGGGCTCAGTGCTGGGACCCCAGCTATTTACAATATATATTAATGATCTGGATGAGGGAATTGAAGGGTGGGGGGGGTGGGGGGGGGGGGGGGGTGGGGGGGGGGGGGGGGGGGTGGGGTCAATATCTCCAAGTTTGCGGATGACACTAAGCTGGGGGCAGTGTTAGCTGTGAGGAGGATGCTAGGAGACTGCAAGGTGGACTTGGATAGACTGGGTGAGTGGGGCAATGTTTGGCAGATGCAGTATAATGTGGATAAATGTGAGGTTATCCACTTTGTGGCAAAAACAGGAAAGCAGACTATTATTTAAATGGTGGCCGATTAGGAAAAGGGGAGATGCAGCAAGACCTGGGTGTCATGGTACACCAGTCATTGAAAGTAGGCATGCAGGTGCAGCAGGGCAGTGAAAAAAACGAATGGTATGTTAGCTTTCATAGCAAAAGGATTTGAGTACAGGAGCAGGGAGGTTCTACTTCAGTTGTACAGGGTCTTGGTGAGACCACACCTGGAGTATTGCGTACAGTTTTTGGTCTCCAAATCTGAGGAAGGATATTATTGCCATAGAGGGAGTTGCAGAGAAGGTTCACCAGACTGATTCCTGGGATGTCAGGACTGTCTTATGAAGAAAGACTGGATAGACTCGGTTTATACTCTCTGGAATTTAGGAGATTGAGAGGGGATCTTATAGAAACTTACAAAATTCTTAAGGGGTTGGACAGGCTAGATGCAGGAAGATTGTTCCCTGATGTTGGGGAAGTCCAGGACAAGGGGTCACAGCTTAAGGATAAGGGGGAAATCCTTTAAGACCGAGATGAGAAAGACTTTTTTCACACAGAGAGTGGTGAGTCTCTGGAACTCTCTGCCACAGAGGGTAGTTGAGGCCAGTTCATTGGCTATATTTAAGAGTGAGTTGGATGTGGCCCTTGTGGCTAAGGGGATCAGAGGGTATGGAGAGAAGGCAGGTACGGGATACTGAGTTGGATGATCAGCCATGATCATATTGAATGGCGGTGCAGGCTCGAAGGGCTGAATGGCCTACTCCTGCACCTAATTTCTATGTTTCTATGGGAGGCCGAACCTCCCTCGCGTGACGTCACCGACGGGCGATGCGCAGTAGCCAATAGGAGCGGCGGTGACGTAACCGGCAACCAATGGGCGGAGGACGACGCGATGACGTCACGACGCAGGGCCCTAGTAACCAAGATGGCGGCGACGGTGACAGCGGTTGTGACGAAGGAGAAGAAGGAGGAGGAGGAGGAGCGGCGGCGGCGGCGGCTCCTCTGCGGGCTGGGCTCGTCCTCTCGCTCTACACTCACCGGGTGGAGGCGGCCGCCTGTGAACTGAGCAGCTCCGTCAGCGGCTCCAAGGTCTTCGCCGCCATTGCCGCTCTCTCCACTTCCGGCCGCCTCTCAAATACGGGCACGAGACAACGTGACGTCAACCACCAAGGCCCGGCCCCCACGGCCCGTGATTAGGTCAGAATGACGTCAGTTCCGCCTTGTTCGGCCCTTGAATGAAGACGATGACGTCCATCACCGATCCTCTGCTGCCTGATTGGTGGCGACAGTCGTCAGTCACCCGCCGTTCCCCGTCCCGCCCCCTCATCCCCCATTGGATGAAGAACAAGGAGCAGCGCCGTCACTGTCACCTCACCCTCTGACCCCCTCACACACACACACTGTCTCCGTCCACACACACACACACACACTCTGTCACAAAAACACCCACTGACATGCGCCCCCTCTGCGTCTCCGTCCCTCTCTCTCATCCTATCTCTATCTCTCTTTCTGTCTGTCACTTGTGGGCGGAGCACCAAGGCAAATTCCTTGTATAATGAATACAAAACAGAAAGACGAGACGGCCAATAAAATAAAAAAGTTTTCATTCTACTCCCTCCTCTCTTCCGGCACTCACTCTCCCCCCCCCCCTTCCCCCCCCTCCCCCGCGCTCCCTCTCTCCGTTTCGCTCTCTCTCCCCCCCCTCTCTCCGTTTCGCCATCTCCCACCCCCCTCTCTCCACCCCCCCTCTCTCCCCTCTCTCCTTCTCTCTGCCCCGAGGGAGCACTCTCTCCCCCCTTCTGCTCTCTCCCCTCTCTCTCTGGAAAAAAAGCCTCACAAACGAAAAAAGAGATCAAGAGAAAAGGGGATCAGAGAACAAGGAATGTCCCCCTCTCTCTCCCTCTCATCTCTCACTCTCTCCCCTCCCCCCTCAAAAAGAGAGAGGGATGAGAGAGAGAGACAGAGAGGGAGAGGGAGAGACCCTCTCCCCTTCACTCTCTCCCCCCTCTCTCTGATCTCCCCCCTCTCTCTGCCTCTCTCTCTCTCTTCTGTCTCTTCTCTCCGTGTTTCTTTCTCTCCCATCTCTCGCTCTCCCCGTCACTCTCTCCCCCCTTACCCTCTCCTTCCCTCGTTCTCTCTCTCCCTCTCTTTCTCCACTCTCTCTCCCCGAGGAGCACACTACCCCTCAACTCACTCTCCCGTCTCTCGACTCCCCGTGCTCTCCCTCTCTCTCCCCCTCCTCCTCTCTCCCTCTCTTCTCCTCTTCCCCCTCTTTCTCCCCTTCTCTCTCCCTTTCTCTGGGAAGAGGGACACCCCGTCTCCCTCATTCTCCCTTTCTCTCCCCCACCTCTCTCTCGCCCCTCTCCGCATCTCACGCTCTCCCTCCTCTCTCCCTTCCTCTTTCCCCATCATTATGTCCCTGCCCTCGCTCTCCTCCTCCCTTTCTCCCTTCTCCCCCCATTCTCCCTCTCTCCCCCTGTCTCCCTCTCTCTCCTTCACCAACTCGCTCTCTCTCCCTCCCTCTCACTATAACACACCCCCGTCTCTCTCTCCCTCTCTCTCCCCCCTCTCCTCCCCTCTCTCTCACCCTTCTATCTCCCCCTTCTATCTCCCCCTCTTTCCCTCCCCCCTCTTCTTTCTCCACTTCTCTCTCTCCCCCTCTCTCTCTCCGCTCTCAACCCTGCCCTCAACCCCTATCAAACCGCTCTCTCTTCCCATCCTCTCTCTCTCCCCCGATCTCCCCTCTCCCCACTCAACCCTCCCCCCACTCACCCTCGAAAACCCTCTCTTTCCTGTCTCTCTCTCCTCCTCACAACCCCTCCCCCCCTCTATCCCCTCTCTCACCCCTCTCTCACCCCCTTCTCTTTCCCTTCTCTCTCCCTCCCTCTCTCCTCTCTATCTCACGCTGTCTCTCTATCCTCCTCACCCCCGCTCTCTCCCTCTCCCCTCCCCTCTCTCCCCTCTCTCTCTCTCCTCTTGCTCCCCGCCCCTCTCTTTACCTTCATTCTCTCTCCCTCCCCTCTCCCTCACCTCTCTCTCACTTCTCTCTCACCTCTCTCCTCCCATCCCTTTCTCTGTCCCATCTCTCTCTCCTCTCTCTCTCTCCTCTCACTCTCTCCCCCTTTCTCTAACCGCCCCAGCTCTCTCTCTCCCCCCCCCATCTCTCTGTCTCTCTCTCCTCCTCTCTCTCTTCCCCTCTCTCTCTTTCCCTCTCTCCCCCCCCTCTCTTCTCCCTATCTATCTCTCCCCCTTCGGTCTCCTCTCTCCCATCTCTCTTCTCTCTTTCCCCGTGAGCTCTCCTCCCCCATCTCTCTCCCCCTCTCTCTCCACTCCTCTCTCTCTCCCATCTCTCTCTCTCGTCGTATCTCTCCCCCTCTATCTCAACCCTGTCTCTCGCTCTCCCTGTCTCTCGCACTCTCCTTCTCCCCCCGGCACTCTCTCTCTCCCCATCTCTCTCTCCCCGTCTCACTCTCGCCCTTTCACTCTATCCCCATCTCTCTCCCCTCTCCCGCTCCCCTCCTTTCCTATGCTATGGCCATGTCGTGGTAATTTTTGGTCCTTCACAGAAAACATGCTTGCATCAATCTGTAGTGTGCATGGTGCAGGATTTATTGACACAGGTTGATCATTTGCTGAATAATCTAACCACATTTTTGTGTGGAAGTGGAAAGAACTAATAGAATTGCATTAATTGCAGTGTGTAAAAAGAGTTGAGATATTTAATTATAATTTTGCTGCATGTCATTGTGGTATATATCATGTCTTGATTGGTGAATATGTTTAGTTTGTGAGTTATTTGAAGCAGGAATAATTTGTGAATGTAGACAAAAGTGCTGGAGAAACTCAGCGGATGCGGCAGCATCTATGGAGCGAAGGAAATAGGCAACATTTCAGGCTTCATTGAGCATAATTTTGACTGGTAACTAGGCACTTCATCCGAGCACATTATCGCATGCGTCATGCAAACCGTCTTAAATGACCACCAAAACTGTCATTTGGCAACTTAAAAAGCTGTCAACATTGCCCGGCTGGCAACAGGGAAAAAAAGTTAAGTGAGAGCCCTGCTCTCTCACACCTCTTGCTCCCCTCCTTTCTCTCTGTCCCCTTTCTCCCTTCTCTCTCTCCACCCTCTCACATTCCCCACTCACTCTCCCCCACTCCCTCTCGCCACTCTCTCTCTCCCGTCCCTCTCTTCCCCCGTTTCTCTCTCCCCGTCTTTCCCTCTCTGTCCGCTCTCTCTCTCCCTCTCTCTCTCTCTCTTTTCTCTTTCTCTCTCCCACTCTCTCCCCCTCTCTCTCTCCCCTCTCTCTCCCCTCTCCCCCTCTCTCTCTCCCGTCTCTCCCTCCGCGTCTCTCTCTCTCTCCGCCTCTCTCTCTCTCCCCATCTCTCTTTCTCCTTCCTCTCCCTCCCCCTCTCTCTCTCACCCCACTTTCTCCCCCCTCTCTCTCTCTCCCCTCACTCACTCTCCCCCTCTCTCTCCCCTCTCTCTCACCCTCTCTCCTCTCTCGCCCTCTCTCCCCACCGCTCTCTCTCCGCTCCCTCTCTCCTCTCCCTCTGTCCTTCCCTCCCCCTTCCCGCTCAAAATGAGATAGCGAGAGAGAACGAGTCACAGGAGAGAGATAGGTGGAAGAAGTGAGAGATAGAGTAAGAGGTGGGAGGAGAGAGAGTGGAGGGAGGACAGAGAGAGAGGTGGGAGGAGTGAGAGAAAGAGTGGGTGGTGGGTGGGGGGAGGGCAGGAGAGTTGGGTGTGATCCCATGTTTGGGGACAGACCACCCTCTCCCACCCCCTCTCGGTAAGTCCCTCCTCCACGATCGACCGCTCTCGTTGGTTCCCCCCTCCACTCCCGAATCTCCCCACTGCGCAAAGAAGAGAGGGAGACTCTCTTTCTCTCTCTATATATCTATCTATCTCTCTGTCTCTCTCTCTCTCTCTCTCTCTCTCTCTCTCTTCGTTGTTTCTCCCTCTCTCTCTCCCACTCTCTTTCTCCCCCCTTTCTCCCCCTTTTTTCTCTCTCCCTCTCTCTCATCCTCTCTGTCCCCGTCTCTCTCTCTCCCCATCTCTCTCCCTCCGCGTTCTCTTTCTCTCTCCCCGCCTCTCTTTCTCCTTCCTCTCCTCATCCCAACCTCCTCTCTCGCCCCCCTCTTTCCCCCTCTCCACTTCCTCTCTATCTCCCCTTATCTCTCTCTCCCCTCCCCCTCTCTCTCCCCCTCTCTCATCTCTCTCTCTCCTCTTCCCCCTCCCTCCTCTGCTCTCTCCCGCTCTCTCCCACCCTCTCTCCCCTTCTTCACTCCTTCTCGCCCTCTGTCCTTCCCTCCCTCTTCCCCCTTAAAATGAGATAGCGACAGAGAGAACGAGAGGGAGATGCAGGATAGAAAGACAGTTATAGGTGGGATGAGAGAGTGAGAGACAGAGAGAGGGATGGGAGAAGTGAGAGATAGAGTGAGAGGTGGGAGGAGTGAGAGAGAGGTGGGAAGACAGAGAGTGGAGAGAGAGATGGGAGGAGTGAGAGAGAGAGACAGAGGGAGAGAGAGAGAGAGAAAGTGGGTGGTGGTGGTGGGGCAGGAGGGATCGGTGTGATCCCATGTTTGTGGACAGACCCCCTCTACAGCTCCCTCCCCCACTCTCGGTAAGCCCCCATCCACTCTCGTTGGTTCCCCCTCCCGAATCTCCCCACTGCACAGAGAAGAGGGCGAGACCCTTTCTCCCTCCCCATCTCTCTCCCCGTCTCTCTCTTCCCCTTCTCTCTTCCCCCATCACTCTCTCCCCTCTCTCTCACACCTCTCGCCCCCCTCCTTTCTCTCTGCCCCCTCTCTCCCCCGTCTCTCTCACACACCTCTCACATTCCCCACTCTCTCTCCCCTGCCTCTCTCCCCCCTCCCTCTCCCTGCCTCCCTCTCTCCACTCTATCCCCGCCCTCTCTTCCCCCCGTTCTCTCTCCCCACCTTTCCCTCTCCCCGCCCTCTCTCCTGCATGCTCTCTCTCTCCCCCTCCTCTCTCTCTCTCTCTCTCTCTCTCTCTCTTTCCCTCCCACTCTCCCTCTCCCCTACTCTCTCCCCCCCTCTCGCAGTTCTCTCCCACTCTCGCTCCTCCTCTCTCTCCCCTCTCTCTCTCCCTCTCTCCTCTCTCCCTCCCCCCTCTCTCCCTCTCTTTCTCAACCACTCTCTCCTCTTTCTCTCTCCCCATCTCTCTCTTCCCCGTCTCTCCCTCCGCGTCTCTCTCTTTCTCTCTCCGCCTCTCTCCCTGTCTCTCTTTCTCCTTCCTCTCCCTCCCCGCATCTCTCACCCCACTTTCCCCCCTCTCTCTCCCCCCTCTCTCACTCTCCCCCCTCTCTCCCCTCTCTCTCTTCCCTTTTCTCTTCTCTCTCCCCTCTCTCTCTCTCCCCTCCATGTCTCCTTCTTTACCTCCGTCCTTCCCTCCCCCTTCCCGCTCAAATGAGATAGCGAGAGAGAACGAGACACAGGAGAGAGAGAGAGAGAGAGAGAGAGAGGTGGGAGAAGTGAGAGATAGAGAGAGGGAGATGTGTGGGGAGTTAGAGAGAAAGAGTGGGTAGGGGGGAGGGCAGGAGGGTTGGGTGTGGTCCCATGTTTGGGGACAGACCACCCTCTCCCACCCCCTCCCCCACTCTCGGTAAGTCCCTCCTCCACGATCGACCGCTCTCGTTGGGGGAGGGAGACTCTCTCTCTTTCTCCTCTCTTTCTCTCTCTCTATATCTGTCTCTCTCTCGTTGTCTTTCCCTCCCTCTCCCTCCCCCCTTCTCCCCCTTTTTTCTCTCCCCCTCGCTCTCCCCTCTCTTTCCCCGTCTCTCTCTCCCCATCTCTCTCCCTCCGCGTCTCTTTCTCTCTCCCCGCCTCTCTCTCCTTCCTCTCCCTCCCCCTCCCCCTCTCTCGCCCCCTTTCTCCCCTCCTCTCTATCTCCCCTTATCTCTCCCTCTCTCTCCCCACTCTCTCTCCCCTCTCTCATCTCTCTCCTCTGCCCCTCTCTCCCCTTCTCTCTCTCCACCCTCTCACATTCCCCCACTCACTCTCCCCCGCCTCCCTCTCATCACACTCTCTCTCTCCCCGTCCCTCTCTTCCTCGTTTCTCTATCCCCATCGCCCCCCTCCCCCCCTTTCCTCTGTCCTGCCGCTCTCTCCCCCCGCCTCTCTCTCTCCGCACTCTCTCTCTCTCCCCCTCTCTCGCTCCCCTTCTCTCTCCCCCTCTCGCAGATCTCTCCACTCTTTCTCTACTCTCTCTCCCCCCTCTTTTACTCTCGCCTCTCACTCCCACTCATCTCCCTAGCTTTTTCTCCCACTCTCTCTCTCCCCGTCTCTCTCTCCCCGTCTCTCCCTCCGCGTCTCTCTCTTACTCTCTCCGCCTCTCTCCCCCATCTCTTTCTCCTTCCTCCCTCCCACTCTCTCTCACCCCACTTTCGCCCCCTCTCTCTATCCCGTCTCTCACTCCCCCCCCTCTCCCCGCCCCCCTCTCTCTCGCCCTCTCTCTTTCTCTCCCTCCCCCTCCCACCCGCTCTCTCTCCCCTCCCTCTCTTCCCCTCTCCCTCCGTCCTTCCCTCCCCCTTCCCGCTCAAAATGAGATAGCGAGAGAGAACGAGACACAGGAGAGAGAGAGCGAGAGGTGGGAGAAAGAGAGATAAAGAGGTGAGAGGAGGGAGGACAGGGAGAGAGAGAGAGGTGGGAGGAGTGAGAGACAGACAGAGAGAGGGAGATGTGTGAGGAGTTAGAGAGAAAAAGTGGGTGGGGGAGGGCAGGGGGGTTGGGTGTGATCCCATGTTTGGGGACGGACCACCCTCTCCCACCCCCTCCCCCACTCTCGGTAAGTCCCTCCTTCACGATCGACCGCTCTCGTTGGTTCCCCCCTTCCATCCCGAATCTCCCCACTGCGCAAAGAAGAGAGGGAGACTCTTTCTCTCCATATCTATCTCGCTCTCTCGTTGTCTCTCCCCCTGTCTCTCTCTCCCACTCTCTCTCTCTCTCACTCTCTCTCCCCCACCCTTTTTTCCCTCTCACCCCACTATCTTTCTCCCCTTTTTTTTCTCCCCCCTCCTTTTTCTGCCTCTCCCGTCCCCGCCTCTCCACACTCTCACCCTCCCTTTCCCCCTCTCTCCCCCTCCTCTCTATCTCCCGTTATCTCTCTCCTCTCTCTCCCCACTCACCTCCCTCCCCCTCTTCTCATCTCTCCTCTTCCCCCTCACTCCCGCCTCGCGCCCCCACCCTCTCTCTCCCTCCCTCACTCCTTCTCACCCTCTGTCCTTCCCTCCCTCTTCCCCCCTTAAAATGAGATAGCGAGAGAGGGAACGAGAGGGAAAATGCAGGAAGAGAGAGAGAGAAACCCGGGGGATATAATACGGTTATAGATGGGAGAGAGTGAGTAGAGAGAGAGAGAGAGAAAAGGGGGATGGGAGAAGTGATAAATAGAGTGAGAGGGAGGAGTGAGAGAGAGAGAGGGAGAGAGAGAGAGAGGAGGGTGGTTAGAGAGTGGGGAGAGAGAGAGAGAGACAGGGGAAGAGAGAGAGAGAAAGAGTGGGTGGTGGTGGGGGGCAGGAGGGATCGGTGTGATCCCATGTTTGTGGACAGACCCCCTCTCCCCACTCCCTCCCCAACTCTCGGTAACGCCCCCCCCCCCCAGCCGCTCTCGTTGGTTCCTCCCTCCCGAATCGCCCCACTGCACAGATAAGAGAGGGAGACTCTTTCTCCCTCTCTCGCACTCTCTCTTTCTCTCTCCCTCTCTTGTTCTGTCTCTTTCTCTCTCAAACTGTGTACACACCTGAAGCCGTTTACACACTAATTAATGAAAGAGGCAACTATCTATTTTTCTCACACATTTCTGAATCTCATTTCTAGTCAAAACGGTGTGAAATTTGTCAAGAAAAGACCCTCCAATAAAGAGTTTGTTGTGTGTGTGTGTGTCTGTGCGCGCGTAAGTGTGTGTGTGTGTGCGTATGTGTGAGTGTGTGTGTGCGCGTGTGTGTTTGTGTGTGTGTATGTGTGTGTGCACGCGTGTGTGAGTGCGCCTGTGTGAGTGTGTGTGTCAGTGTGAGTGTGTGTGCGCGTGTGTGCGTGTGTGTAAAATATATATTTTTTTAATGGTAAAACAAACCATGTCCCAGTTTTTTTTCTCTCCTCCCCTCCTCCCCTCCTCCTTTCTCGTTCCCCCTCTCCACCCAGCTCGGACGAGGCTGGCCTAAACGACACTTTAAAACAAAGCATCAAGAGCTCTCGGAGTACAAACCATTAAATATTGAATCTAAAACGATTGAAAGAAGAGAGAGAGAAACGAAACGCACAAAGATAAAGAGATGCAGACCATCAGGCCCTGGGGATTTATCAGCCTTCAGACCCATCCGTCTACCCAGCACCATTTCCTGCCTAATGTGGATTTCCCTTCAGTTCCTCCGTCACCCCAGATCCTCTGGCCACTCATAGTACATCAGGAAGATTGTTTGTGTCCTCCTTAGTGAAGACGGATCCAAAGTACCTGTCCAACTCATCCGCCATTTTCCTTGTTCCCCATAATAAAATTCACCTTTTCAGTCTTCAAGGGTCCAACCTTTGGTCTGAACTATTTTTTTTCCTCTTCACAATCCAAAAGAAGCTTTTTCTATCTATCTGCTTTTATTGCTTGGCTAGCTTACCTTTGTACCTCATCTTATCTCCCCCGTGTTGTCTTTTTAGTTATCTTCTGTTGCTCTTTAAACATTACCCAATCCTCCTTGCTTACCCGCTCATCTTTGCTACGTTTGTACCTTTATTGTTTACACTGTCCCCTGACTTCCCTTGTCAGCTACGGTCGCCCTTGCCTCACTCCCCTTGGAATCTTTCTTCCTCTTTGGAATGAACGGATCCTGCACCTTCTGTATTATTCCCAGAAACAACCTGCCATTGTTGTTTCCCTGTCATCCCTGCTAGGGTATCTTTCCAGTTAACTTTGGCCAGCTCCCCTCTCCCTCATGGCTCCGCGGTGAATGTCAGGGGGCCGGAGCCCAGAGCGGAGAGGCTGCGGCCGCCTCTGGGATGGATGCGCTCAGGGTGCGGATTTATTAATGACCGAAGCACTGAGGTGAGCGATATTTCACCGCGCTCTTCACCTGTCCATGAACTTTGACTGGTCGCCGCGTAATAAATGTGTTGGTGCAGCAGCTGAGATTACTCAGCAAAACCCGACGTTGTTAAAGATGTATTGAGACTCATTCACAATCATTTCCTCTTCCTGTGATCTGAACATAGACAAATTCTGCAACCTGCGTCAGCCACAGGAGGAATAAGCTGCCGGAGATGGTGAAGAGTAAAACCACAGACCTCCTCCTGCTCTCCATCTCCGGGTCACTGCGGTTCTCCCCCTTGCTCTCACCCCTCAGCCCCTTACGGACCCGACTGGCCACTAAAATGTGCCGGACTGTCAGAGCGTTGAGCAGCAGGATTACAGCGAAAGGGAGGAGTGGAGTTAAAACCGTGTCGAACCAGGAAAATGCCAGCCACCCGGGGTCAGTGTAATAACTGTCCGCCGCGGTACAGCCATACGGGACATTGTCGATGATGATTCCCCTGGCTTGATTTGTGAAGTACCGGGGAAGGTTTTTTCAGACAGAGCAGAACGCCGGCTGTTGCCAGAACCACATCCGCAGTTTTCCCGGTGCAATATTTAGTTGTCATCTTCTGGCAACAAATGGCGACAAAGCGATCAAAGGTGAAAGTGACGGTGAACCAGACAGAACAGTTTGTAGCTGCAAACGCCAGTACTTCGATAACACTACACACGGGGGGGTGATGGTCAGAAACTCGAAAAAAGTAATGAGATCGGATCCAAATCAAAATGACCCCGTTGATGATGACCAGTAGATCGGCCGCTGCCATGGCCACCAGGTAGCGAGTGGTGCAGGTGGAGAGGCCGCACTTTCCCCGGGACAGGATCACAATCGCCACTAAATTCACTGCGGAAAGACAAGGGAACCGACACTGGGCATTTACTCAACACGGTCTCCGGGGCTGAACACCGCTCGACTCTCAGCTCAAGATCAGGAGTGTTTGGAGTCGGTGGGCGGCTGCTGCAAGTTTAACAATGTCAGAGTCGGCTCTGACTGTGCCCGACCTGCCTGCCTGCTTCAGGGGAGCATAGATAAGGCGACGGGCGGGCGGGGTAAATAATGGGCGGGGAGGGAACGAGCAGCCACCCGCTACAATAGGCGCAATGGTCCTTTCTGTAGCTAACCCTGCTGCTCACAGTCTCTGACGGGCCGCTTTCACAGATTTAACCGTGACCCGCCGCGTTTAACCAGGGCTCCGGGAACTCGGCATCTGATGGGACGAGGGGGGAGGCTTCCAGAGGGAAGCTGGGACAACATGGAATCACCGGCAGCAGAGTGGCTCCGTTAATGGTTTCCATTCCACAGTGAGTTCAGTTCAGTAACGACACACACACGCCGGTAGATCGCGGCCACTGTTTAGATGATCGATCCAATTATTGACCAACAGGCTGTGGGTGGAATGCGACTGTGACAGACAGATTCCACAGTGAGACACAGGTCCACTGGAGCGGGTTTGTTCACTCTCTGATCAAAATCTCAGACACAGTGAACTTCACAATGTTAACCCCTCTCTCCCAGTCACACCCCCATCGGAGAGCTGCCTGCCTGTCCCGAACACTAGGACAACTCTGGGCAAAGTGCCACTGAAGGCAAGAAGAATATTCTCTAGTGGCTCCCGGCAGTGAGAGAAAAAAGTGGGTTCGTTTCATCAGCTGTCCTGAAGATAACATAAGTCACAGCAGCGTTAAATCAAAATATTTCATCTGAGAGGATTGATTTTCTTCACATTATACTTGTAACAATGATCATCAGTTGGGGAACTTGTAACATGATGAAGAATCAGGTCAACAACCAATTAACACATGAAGTTATAAAACTTGAATTGTTCTGCTCACTTACCAGGGCCCCACTCCAACGGCAGCAATGATTCACGTACAAAAATGATTTTCTGCACCCTAAATATTGCAAAAGCTTTTCCAACATGTTCTCTGCCCAACGACGTGTTCCCATGAGCTCCGGTAGTAATGGTCTCGGAATGAAATGCTGAGGCAGAACATTCCTGGACACATTTTTATACCATTTTCCGTCTCCACGGGACAGTGAAAGTTTCAACAGCGTTTCAAAATAGAGAAATTATTCGCAAACAGATCACATCACCGAGTGAAATCCTGCTGAAACAGACTGGCTGTGATTTATTCAGGGAAATTGATTGAGGGATGGAATTGGGGAGCGGCGGCATTTGTTCCAGCAAAGGGGATATTGTTTCAAACTCCATCAGATCCAACTCTCCACCTCATGGTTGTTTGTATGATTTCCTTCATCCGTTTCACTCAGCAAGGCAGTCCCAAATTCAGGACCCTCTCAGGGCTTCTGGTGTCCCACCCATTTGAGGGTGGAACTGGACTGGGCGACATTTGTCCACAGGTTGAGAATTAGTTCAACAGGACTAAAATGCCCCCCCCCCCCCACTCAATATAATTCGCGGCTTCATAACTGTAACCTCAACCCCACACTCGCCGCTGACTGACCCCCGTAACCATTCACTCCCTGCTTGCCGGAATAGATCTGACTCTACAATGGGACAGATAACATGGGCAGATGCAGTTTAATGAGGATAAATATGAGGGTTGTCCCACTTTGGTACCAAAAAACAGGAAGGCAGATTACTATCTAAATGGTGTCAAGGGAAAAGGGATCTAGGGTCCCTGTTCATCAGTCAATTATAAGTAAGCGAGCAGGTACAGCAGGCAATGAAGAAAGCGAATGGATTGTTGGCCTTTCAATAACAAGAGGAGTTGAGTATAGGAGCAAATAGGTCTTCTGCAATTGTACAGGGCCTAGTGAGACCGCAACACCTGGAGTAATATGTGCAGTTTTGGTCCCCTAATTTGAGGAAGGTCATTCTTGCCATTGAGTGAGTGCTGCGTACGTATACAAGGTTAATTCCCGGGATGGCGGGATCCGTAATATGCTGAGACAATGGTGTGTGGCTGGCTTGTATACTCTGGAATTTAGAAGGATGAGAGGGGATCTTATTGAAACATATCAGATTATTAAGGTTTGTAAAAAAACAAACCTTTCTAGAGAGCAGGAAATATGTTCCCGAACGTTGGGGGGAGTCCAGAACCAGGGGCCACAGTTTATGAATAAGCGGTAAGCCTTTTAGAACGGAGACGAGGAAACGTTTTTTTCACAGAGAGAGTTGTGAGCTGTGGAATTCTCTGCCTCAGGTGGAGGCCGGGGGGTGGTCCCTCTTCCCTGGATACTTTCAAGAGAGAGAGCTAGATAGGGCTATATTAGAGGTAGCAGATACATGGGGTATTGGGAGAAGGCAGGAAGGGGGAATACTTATTGTGGATGATCAACCATGATCACATTGAAATGGTGGTGCAGCTCGAAGGGGCGAATGGTCTACTCCTGCACCTGTTGTCAATTGTCCTATAGTCTATTGTCCACCTTCATCACCTGTGACTCAAAGACTCACGACACGCAGAGAACAGAAACATTGCCGCCTCAGAATTGTCCAAACCTAAACTAAAACGAACGTTTAGTAGTTCTACTACTTGGAATAACACACTGTGAGGTTGTCGTGACGGATTGACACATGCAGCTAGTACTGATGTAATGACACGCAGTGGGTGTAGCACTGAACTAAGGACACTATGGTAATCGCCCTTTGTAATTACACTGTGGTATAAGTCCTGATAAAATGACACATTGTGTTGTAGTACTGACAAGAGACATATACTCGTTGTTAATGATACATTCTAAGGGCAGTGCTGAGTAGTAACACTCTTTGGGGTAGTGACTGCATGCAGTGATAAATTTATTGGAGTACTGATGAGGAAAACAGTGTGGGTATTTATACATGGAATGACACGGAGGCGTAGTACTATGGAGTGAGAGACTTGTGGATCATATGCTGAGGGTGACACTATTGTGGTAGTACACTTCAAAGTGACAACAGGGTGAGGTAGATACAGATGGAAGCAATACACTGTGGTGGTAGAACAGATGGGAATTACACCCTGTGGGGTAGTTTTTGATGAAGTGACTCACTGAGGGGAACATTGATGGAGTGACACCATCTGTGGGGTATAGTGATGGAGTGACATACCGTGGCGCAATTACGATGGAGGTGACACCATTGGTGGTTGTGTCCACATGTAGTACTGATGACGTATAAAGCGTATGGTAGCACAATTGGGGGGAGTGACACTCTGTAGGTAAATAAACACACATTGCAGGATGCAAATCAGCCGGACAGACAGCATCATTGGAGAGAAGGAATGGGGGTGACGTTTCCGGGCGAGATCATTCTTCAGAGTAACGTCACAGGAGTGGGCGGGACAGAGATAAATGTAGTCGGAGACAGAAGACTTGTGGGAGAACTGGGAAGGGGAAGAGGATGGAGAAAGATGAAAAGGCAAGGGCTTACTGAAGTTAAGAAGTCAATGTTCATACGCTGACAGTTGAGCTCCCAATCGTAATGAGTGCTGCTCCTCCCAATTCGCGCTGAGCCTCACTCTGAACAACGGAGGAGGTCCAGGACACCGACGTTCTTGGTTGCCCTGATGCAGTGACATAGTTTTGGTGTAGTGCTGATGTAGCAACACAACGTGGAGGCAGTAATGATGGGATGACACACTGTGGGGTAGTACAGATTGAGTGACATTTGCCTGGACTATAAAGGTTTGATGGAGGGGTCACACATTTGGTGTAGTATGAGGAGTGACATACTGTGGATAATACTGCTGGAATGATAACTGACAGGTAGTTCTGATGTGTACACATTATGGGAGTTCTGTTGGAGAAACAAAAAGTGGGTTATAACTGATTTGTGTGACACACGTGGAGTAGTACTGGTGGAGTTACACACTGTGGAGTAGCGGCTGATGGAGTTACAACACTGTGGAGTACTACTGATAGAAAGGTACACTGCGTTGGTTCTGATGGGAGTGCACTCTGTGGGTTCAACTGTTGGAGTTGACTCACTGCTCTCGACGTCGTACTGATGAAAAAGACATAATCTGTGGTGTAAGTACTGACGGTAATTACATTCAGTGGGTGGTACTGGTGGATCGATGCGCTGTGAGGCAGTACAGATTGAGTGACGTCACCAGCTGGTGGGGGGTATTACGTACATGATTCCGGAGTGACACAACGATGTGAGATGGTAAGCGTAGATTCACGAATCGATTGTATCCCTGGGATGGCGGGACTGTCAAATGAGACCCCGAAAGAAATTCGGATAAAGACTAGGCTTTGTATTCTAACTGGTGTTTATAGAAGGATGAGGGGGGATATTATTCGTAGAAACATGTTCTTTGTTTATAAAATTTATAAAAGGATTGGACAAGCTAGATGCAGCAAAATGTTCCAAATATTGTGTGAGGGTTGAGTGGAGACCAGAACCAGGGGCCACAGCTTCAGAATAAAGGGGAGGTCATTTAAAACTGAGGTGAGAAAAATCATTTTACCCAGAGTTGTGAATTTATGGAATTTTTCCCTGCCACAGAGGGCAGTAGAGTGGAGGCCAAATCACTGGATGGAATTTAAGAGGAGAGTTGGAATAGAGCTCTAGGGGCTAGTTACGAGTCAAGGGGATTTTTTTGAAGCGGGTAACTAGGGAAATTGATGAGGGTAAAGCACTGGATGTTGTCTATATGGATTTCAGTGCAAGGCCTTTGACAAGGTTCCCCATGGAAGGTTGGTTAAGAAGGTTTCAATTGATGTTTGGGTGTTAATGGCGGAGTAGCAAGATGGATTCAACAGTGCTGAATGGGGAGATGACAGAGAGTAATGGTGGATGGCTGTTTGTCCTAGGTTGGAAGCCGCGTGACCAGTGGGTGCCTCCAGGGAATCTTCAGTGTTGGGTCCACTGTGTTGTATTGTGTCATGTAACAATCAATGATCTGGAAGGATGATGGGTGGAAAATTGGATTGGGAAGTAAGTATGCAGATGAGTACTAAGATAGGGTGGTGTTGTGGATAATGAAGTAGATTTTCAAAGTCTACAGGGAGAGATGTTGGCGCCATTTGGAAAAGTGGGGGCTGAAAGATGACGCAGATGGAGTTTAATGCTCCACCCCGCCCTTCCTCCCTGCCCGCCCCACCCACCCACCCCCCCCCACCACCCCCCACCCCCCCCCCCCCCCCCCCCCCACCCGCCCCCCCCCCACCCCCCGACCCCCCAAGTCCCCGTCCATAAAAACCAAACAATAACACATACGCCAGAGCTACAAAAGACATCTTGGCAGGACAAATAAGAAATAGGACTACAATGGTAAATGGTAGGGAATTTGAGGAATGCTGTGGAACAGGGGGATCTGGGAATAACTGTGCCATAGTTCCCGAAGTGTGGAATCGCATGTAGATATAGGGTTGGTAAAGAAAGCCTTTGGTGTGCTGGCCTTGAGTAAAATCACGAGCATTGAATATAGGAGTAGGGGCAGGTGAGGCGAGTAATGTTAAAAATTTGTACAAGCATTGTAAAAGGACCAATTCTGGAGTATGGTGTACATTTTGGTCACCTAGTTATAGGAAGGATGTCACAAAATAGAGAGAGTAACAGTGGAGATTTACTAGAATGTTGCCAGGGTTACAGCAACTATGTTACAAGAGAAAGGTTGAACAAGTTAGTCTTTATTCTTTGGAGCGCAGAAGGTTTAAGGGGGACTTGATTTGAGGTCTTTAAAATGATGAAAGGGATAGACAGAGTTGACGTGGAGACGTTTTTTCCCATTGAGGGTAGGGAAGATTCAAACAAGAGGCATGAATGAGAATTAAGGGGACAGGAGGTTTCGGGGTAACGTGAGGGGGAACTTCCTTTACTCAGAGGGTGGTGGCTGTGTTGGAATCAGCTTCCAGCAGAAGTGGTGGAGGCAGGATCGATTTTTAACATTTAAGAGTAAAGTGGATAGGTATATGGACGTGAAGGGAATGGAAGGGGTAGTTCTGTTGCAAGTGCAGCATGACTGGGATAGGGGGAAAAACAAATGGTCGGCAACGGACTGGAAGGGCCGAGAGGGCTGTTTCCGTGCTGTAATTGTTTTATGGTTATATGGTATATGATATGGGGAGAGGGCAGGCACGGGATATTGATAGTGGACGATCAGCCATGATCACAATGAATGGTGGTGCTGGCTCGAAGGGCCGAATGGCCTCCTCCTGCAACTATTTTCTATGTTTCTCTGTTTCTATGATCTTCATCACATAACGTCCAGAAATTTAGAGTCCGCCTTTCTCCGTCCTGAATTTACTTTGCTTTTGGTGCTTTGAATTTTTGTCACCTTTCCGATCCTGAATTTTGGTCACTTTTCACCTCCTGAAATTTCATCGCATTTTAACGTCCTAAAATGTTGTCGCTTTTAGCATGCTGAATTTTCGTCGCATTTCACGTCCCTGAGATTACGTCGCTTCTCGCATGCTGAATTTTCTTCGCGTGGTGAATTTTCGTCTGTTTTGATTGCTTTCCACGTCCAGAATTCGTTGCATTTCACGTCCCAATTTTTTGTCGCATTTCTTGTCCCCTGAACTTTCGTCGCTTTTAGCGTCCTGAATTTTGATCACTTTTTTGCATCCTGACGGTTCGTTGATTTGCGTGTGCTGAATTCGTCTTTTGGTCACATGCTCAATTTTCATGCTTTTACTGTGCTGAAACTTTGTCGCTTACCTGTCCTGCAATTTCGTAGCTTATCCTGTCCTGCAAGTTTGTCGCTTAATGCATCCTGAAAATTTTGGCCCTTTGTCACACATTACTGAACTTTATGTAGCTTTTGGCATCCTGAATTTGTCACTTTTTATTTTGTGTGCTAAATTTTCATTTTCACATGCTGAATTTTCGTCACTTGGTGAACTTTCGTCACGTGGTGAATTTTCGTTGCTTTTCTTGTGCTGAAAATTTCGTTGCTTTCCACGACCTGAATTTCGTTGCATTTCGCATCCTGAATTTTTGTTGTATTTTCACGTCTGAATTTTTTGTCGCTTTCGCATCCTGAATTTACCAATCGCTTTTTGCATCCTGGGTTCATCGCTTTATGTGTGCTGAAATTTTCGTTGCTTTTCACATGCTGTATTTTCGTTGCTTTTCCTGTGCTGAAATTTTGGGGCGTTTTATCGTGTCCAGCAAATTTCGTTGCTTTATCCATCCTGAAATTTCGGCACTTTTCGCATCCTGAATTTAAGTTGCTTTTCGCATTTTTTATATTCATCGCCTTTCACATCCTGAATTTCAGGTACGAAAAGCGGATGAAATGTCAGCACATGGAAAGCCACGAAAATCAGTAGGAGAAAAGCGACAAAAAAAATTCAGCACACGAAAAAGCCACGAAAATTCAGCATGCTAAATGCAACAAAAATTCAGGACATGAAAGGCGAAAAAAATTCAAAGCACCAAAAGCAATGTAAATTCAGACCCAGAAAGGCGACTAAAATTTCATGATGCATAAAGCAACGAAATTTCAGCACATGATAAGCGATGAAATGTCAGCACAGGGAAAAGTGACAAAAATCCTGCATGTGAAAAGCGGCGAAAATTCAGCACATGAAAGGCGACGAAAAATTCAGCGATGAAAAGACATCTGATACTGGGAAAGGCGACGAAAATTCAGAATGAGAAAAGCGACACCACATTTCAGCACATGAAAGGCAACGAAATTTCAGGACGTGGAAAGCAATTATACATTTCCGAACAAGAAAAAGTGGCAAAAACAAAAATTCACCACGCGAAATGCGATGAAAAATTCAGCATGCACAAAGCGACGAAAACTTCAGGGTTTGAAATGTGACGAAAATTCAGCATGCGCGAAAAGCAATGAAAATTCAGCATATTGCAGAAAGCAACGAAAATTCATAGATGCAAAAAAGCACCGAAATTTTAGGATGCATAATGCAATGAAATTACAGGAGGCGAAAAGCGATTTAAATTTCAACACATGGAAAGCCACGAAAATCGCACATGAAGAGCGACGAAAATTCAGCACGCGAAAAGCATCGAAAATTAAGAGCACCAAAAGCAACGTAAATTCAGGATGCGAAAAGCACCAAAAATTTCAGGATGAATAACAGCGACCAAAATTGCAGGACATGATAAGTGACAAAATTTCAGCACGCGAAAAGCAATGTTGAAAATTCAGCATGTGAAAAGCGACGAAAATTCAGCACACGAAAAGTGGCGAACCTTTCAGGATGCACAAAAGTGATGAAAATTCTGGAAGCTAAAAGCGACAAAATTTAAGCATGCACAAAGCGACGAAACTTCCGGATTTGAAATGCGATGAAAATTCAGTATGCGAAAAGCAATGAAAATTCAGTCAATGCAAAAAAGCGATGAAAATTCAGAATGCAAAAAGCGCCGAAATTTTAGGACGCATAATGTGATGAAATTACAGAAGGTGAAAAGTTGATTAAATTTCAACACATAAAGCCACGAAAATCAGCACACGAAAAACCGACAAAAAAAATTCAGCACGCAAAAAGTGACGAAAAATTCAGCATTTGAAAAAGCAACAAAAATTCAAAGCACTGAAATCAACATAAATTCAGGATGTACAAAGTGATGAAAATTCAGGAAGCTAAAAGCGACGAAAAATTCAGGACGTGAAAAGCGACACCCATTTTCAGCCACACGAAAGGCAACGAAAATTCAGGACGTGTGGGGAACGCAATTAAATTTCAGCACAAGAAAAGCGACGAAAATCCTCCACACGAAAAGCGACGAAAATTCACCATGCACAAAGCAGATGGAAACGTCAGGATTTGAAATGCGACGAAAATTCAGCATGCGAAAAGCAATGAAATTTTTAGGACGCATAATGTTTTTCGATGAAATTACAGGAGACGAAAAGTGATTAAATTTCAACACATGGAAAGACGAAAATCAGCACATGAAAGCAACAAAAATTCACAGCACGTGGAAAAAAACGACCGAAATTTCAGCATGCGAAAAAAAGCGACGAAATTTCACATGCGAAAAGCGACTAAGATTCAAAGCACCAAAAGCAATGTAAATTCAGGATGCGAAAAGCGCCAAAAATTTCAGATGCATAAAGCGACAAAATTGCAGGACGCCATAAGCGACAAATTTTCAGCACAGGAAAAGCAACAAAAATTTAGCATGTGAAATGCGACGAAAATTCAGCACATGAAAAAGTAACGAAAAATCGACGAAAATCAGCATTCACAAAGGATGAAACTTCAGATTTGAAATGCGATGAAAATTCAGCATGTGAAAAGAAACGAAAATTCAGCACGCGAAAAGCGACGAAAATTCAGCATGCGAAAAGTGACTGAAATTCAAAGCACCAAAGCAACGTAAATTCAGGATGCGGGGGGGAAGAGCGCCAAAATTTTCAGGATGCATAAAGCGATAAAATTGCAGGACGCGATATGCGACAAAAATTTCAGCACAGGAAAAGCAACAAAAATTCAGCATGTGAAAAGCAACAAACATTCAGCACATGAAAAGTGAAGAAACTTCAGGATGCACAAAATTCAGCAAGCTAAAAGCGACAAAAATTCAGGACGTGAAATGCAACAAAGATTCTGGATGCAATATGCAATTAAAATTTCAGGACATGAAAAGCAACTACATTTCAGAACAAGAAAAAGTGATGGAAATTTGCAATCGCATGCGAAATGTGTTGACAAAAATTCAGGAGAACTCACAAAAAGGCGATGAAGAATTGAAAGCACCAATATTTCGCAACATAAATTCAGCATGGGCAGAAAAGAGACTTCTAAATTTCAGGACGCATAAACGACAAAAATTTCAGCATACGATACATGTAGGCGAAATTGAAGCACTCGAATAGTGACGGAGATTCACCATGTTTAAAGCGACGTAAAGTTCTGGCACGCGATTTAAAGTGGCCAAAAAAAATTCTCAGCACACGAAAGGGCTACGACGTAAATAAATTCAGGACGCGTATAGGGCGGACTAAACATCAGGATGCATAAAGCGACAAATTTTAGATGCAAAATGCGCTATGAAGTTTCAGCAGGTCAAAAGTGATGAAATTTCAGCATGCAGAAAGCCACGAAAATTCAGCATGCAAAATGTGACGAAAATTCAGCACTCGAAAAGCGAACGAAAAATTCTGCAGCACGCATAAAGAAACAAAAATATCAGCACGACGTAAATTCAGCACGCGAAAAGCGATGGCACTTCAGGAAGCATAAGGCAATAAAAATTCAGGATGTGTGGTAAAGCGACAAAAAAGGATAAATTTCAGCATGCGAAAAGCGACAAAAAACATCAGGACGCGAAAGTCGGCGAAAATAAAAAACGTGGAAAAGTGACAAAAAAATTCAGGATGCGAAAAGCGCCGAAATTTCAGGATGCAGAGAGCGATGAAATTGCAGGACACGATGAACGGCCAAAATTTCAGCACAGGAAAAGATACGAAAATTCAGCATTTGAAAGCAATGAAAATTCAGCACAAGAAAAGCGACGAACCAGGATGCAAAAAGTGACGAAAATTCAGGATGCTAAAACAACGAAAATTCATGGACGTGAAATGCGACATAAAATTGCAGGACGCAAAATGCAACCGAAATTTCAGGACGTGGAAAGCAACAAAATCAGCACTAAGAAAATCTAGCAACAAATATTCGCCACCTCGCGAATAGCGATGAAATTCAATCAGAAAGTGATGGATACTTCAGTAACACAACCTTAAAATCAAAGCCCAAAATTCCCCTATGACACGAAAGGCGATGAAATTCAAAACCACACCCCCAAAATTCCTCTCCCCCCCTCTAGAGAGAAAAGCGACAAAACATTCCCCATGACATATCCTCCCAAAAAGGTCCCTATCACCCTCCCCCGCCCTCCACGAACATTTCCCCTGCACCGTGATACTATCAACGAAACTACCCCTCAGCACAGGAAAATAAGGTGACCGAAATTTAAAAAACGAACCAATCCCACTGAAAAGCGACTAAACACCATTCTCCCCCCCAGGACTTCAGCACATAAATCAGGATTATGAAACCCCCGACCGCCACCAATTTTTCAGGATGCCCTTCTCTGCCATGACGCAAATGCCCGACGAAATACCCCTCCTTGCCCCCCCCAACCCCGGACACGGATAAGCTTACCCCAACATTTCTCCCCTCCCCTCGCACCCTAGTAAATAGAACGTAGAATTCAGCATGTGACAAGCGACGAAAATTGAGCACATTGCAAATTGACGATCCTACAGATTGCAAAAAAACTGATGAAAATTCAGGGGACGCTTAAAGCGACGAAAAGTTCAAATGTGGAAATGGACAAATATTCGTGATTGAAATGCAAACTAAAAAATTCTTGACATGCGAAAGCAACGAAAATTCCCACACATGGAAGCAATGAAAATTCAGCATGCAAGAAAGCGACGAAACTTCTAGACACGTGAAAGGCGATGAAAATTCAGCATGCAAGAAGCGACGAAACTTCAATATATGACGTAAAAGAAATCGCGACAATAGTTCAGCATGCGAAAATACAACAACAGAAAATTCGGCATGTCAAAAGTGACAAGATTCCAGGACCTAATAATGCGATGTAATTTCAGAGGCAAAAAAGCGATTAAATTTAGCACAGGTGGAAAGCCACGAATAATTCAGGCTATCGACAAGCAATGAAAATTCAGTCACTGGAAAAGAGACGAAAAATCAGCGAGCGAATAGCGACAAAAATTCAGGATTGCGAGAAAGGTGACAATAATTCAAAACGACCAAAAAGATGATGGTAAATTCAGGGATGCGGTAAAGCGACTACATATGCAGGACGTCATAAAGCCGACGAAAATTTCTGCCACGTGGGATACGCGACGGAAATTTCAGCACAGGAAAAGTGGTCGAAAATTTCGCATGTGTTGAAAAGGACGAAAAATTCAGCACACGAAAAACGTGACGGACTTTCAGGAGCGACATGAGCATGTGAAAAGCAATGAAAATTCATCATGTTTAATGCGACTAATTTTTTTCAGGCATGTGATATGCGATTAAATTTTCAGCACAGGAAAATTGACGAAATTTCAGCACGCGATAAGAGTCAAAATTCAGGACGCGCTAGGTGTCGAAAATTAAAAACGCAAAAAGTGACATAAAATTCAGGAAGCGATAAGCGCCGAAATTTCAGGATGCATAAAAATGACCTCGAAATTGCAGGAACACGTAAGCGACACATTTCAGCACAGGAAAAGTGACGAAATTTCAGCACACGAAAAGCAACGAAACCTCAGGATGCAAAAAAGTGATGACGAAATTCAGTACGCCAAAAGCAAATTCGGGGACGTGGAAGATGCAATAAAAATTCAGCATGACGAAATTGAACGGAATTCAAGGACATGTCGAGAGCAGAGAAATTTCAGCCAAGCAAAAAAGCGATAGAGAATTCATTCACGCAAAAAGAGATGAAAATTCAACTTGCGAAAAGCGCACGAAAATTTTCTGAATTATTGGAATAAAAGTGAACTCGTTGCCATAGTTAAACTTAAAAATACACCTACAATTTCAAAAAATGTACACTACAACTTTTTATAATAGTTGTTGGCAAAATTTAAAATTTAGGTATTTATGTAAAACTAAGACGTATACTATCTTTTCTTAAATTCATATTTCCACTTTATGAATAAACTAAACAAGAAATATTCAATATTTGGAAAACACTTCCCATTTCAAGTTCGGTTAGAATTAATGCTTATAAAAAAAAAGTAGGAACTCTATGTTACAAGTTTCATCCTGGGTTTATAAGCCAATCATAGAATAAGTAAAAACATTTATGTAAAATCAAAGTATAAAGGAGGTTTAGCTGAACAAATGTTCGTTTTATTTTTGGGCAGGGCCATATTATAAACATGGGAAATTTTTGGCGGAAGAAATGGATCAACCCCCAACCAGACTGATTAAGGATGGAAACGGAGGACTGTTTACCTTTAGAAATCGGTTCGATGATGTTTGCACCGAGAAAAAAATGAACAAAAAAACTATAGGGAAAACCCAATAAATACATAGTGTGTACACCGAATCGGCCACAATTAAAAAAAACGCTTTAAAATTGGGTATTATACCACGTGTCTCCTATTGTAAAACAATCCCTAATACAATTAAAGTAGTACACAGATTACATTACTCAAATCCCTTATTCAAAACCTTCCATGCTCTGGGAAGAAAGGTGTCACACATGAACAATTATGGAATTAAAAAATGGAACATCTTTATAAGAAAGGCACTATCCTGTAATTTCAAGTGCTACAACAGATTTATGGAATACACTCAAATTATTGTTTAGATATCTTCAACTCAGAGATTATGTTAAATCAACTAACAAGATTGTAAGAATAGGGGAAACTAGAAACCTTGATGAATATTTAATAAAGCTTCACAATACAGAAAAATGAACCAACTTTCTCTTTATAACATCCCTTTTTAGACAGCGAGATAACATCGACCGGATCACATAGACATACATGGGAAATAATTAGCCCAACTGATAACAAAAGATATTTGGACACAAGTTTATGATATATTAAAATCATTGCTCGTTAAATGCCAGCGATGCTTTTGTGATGGGATAATGTGGATTAAACCCTATTAAAGAAAGGAGTTTTAAAGAGACTTCAAACTGAGAGGGGCTGGAGAGGAGCTTATGACAGCAGTGTTTATGACTATTGCCAGACCCCTCTTGAGGCTTGAGTAAGAAGAGATAGTTTGTATAGTTCGAGAGGGGGTGATGTAGAGATGTCCCTTTCGGTGGAAAGGAGTAATGGATGGGACCCTGTCATTATAGCTTAGCCTTTAGTACTGATATAGGAAAACTTGAAAGGGTTCCTAGGAGGGTGAGTGTAACTAGTTGGTAGGTCATGAGGAATCTGAGCATGCTGAATAGAATAAATGAAGATTACAACACACCCACTGAGTCAGATATTGCTCATTACCATGAACATGTTTGAACATGATATGGTATGATGTGGGAGTGCGAGGGGATGTACGGTGGGGTTGTTACCTACAGGATTTGGCACCTCCCGACTGATTGGTGAGAGGTCCGGAGGAGTAAATTGAATGTAAGATTATGTGTATTAAAAGGGGGATGATCTCCCGGTTCTGGTGTGTTCGAGTTGGGAGGCACCTGCGCTCTGCAGACTCGTAAAATAAAGAAATCTACGTGCCTTCCAGGATGTAATCTATTGAGTTTTTTACGGTTGGTGAGCATACAAGGGTATCTCACAAAACTTGGGGGCTCGTCCGCGATCGCCACTCGGCTGCTTGGTGGAGGCAAGAGAAGGAGGGAAGGTGCACCCTGCTGATTTCAGCAGTCTTGATCTCCTTGCTTGCCTTCAGCAGTTTGGAGCGAGTGATATCCGGGTGAAATGACTCCGGAAGCTAAGAGGGGGTGTAAGGTATAAATACGTACGGGACGGTCGAGTGTTCTTGTGACAGGACCAGGTAGAAAGACGATATTTAAGTATTGCTGGGCGGACCGGGGTTTGTCGGAGGGAATAGTCCGGACAACGGTAATGGGAAACGGAATGGGAGGAGTAAGGGTCCGGGGAAACGGGGTAGGGCTCATTACCGGATATGGAGATAACATTCCGCCCGATAGTCCGTTGGGGCGAATGTTGGATGGGTGAAGGGACCACCCGGGGTAAAGAGTAAGGGAAACTATGTGCCTCTCACCAGTATGGGGGGTGAGGAAGCTTTAAAAAGGTGTTGAAAAGTTTATTGGAAGACCCCTTGGGACTGGGTGAAACAAAATAGATCAGTTCCGAGGGCCAAAAATGTTTTAATGAAAAAAATATTTAAGTTGGTTCAAACCATCTCATTGAAGTAAGATTGGGGGGAACTAATGTAAAAACCGGAGGACGTACGTTGGGGTTACGGACATGATTTTGTATGAGTATTGAGGAAGTTTGTATATGTGATAGGTTTGTATGCTGTGGGCCATGTTGTAAGGGTGTCTGTCGTGTGTTCCTTTAAGGAATTGTTAAGCAATGGGGGAGGTTTTTGAAGGATAACGGACAATGCTTGAATCATCGCAACTTAAAAAGGGGAAGTTGGAAAAATGTAGGTTGCTTGGGCTTCTATAGATTTCTTTTCAATAAAGTTATTTGGGCAAATTGTTAGGTCGTTATGTATTTGTAGGGGGAAGGTTTGAACCAAATTAGAAATAAGTTAATTGTCTGGAACAACAAGCAGGCTTTTATGGTTTGTTTAGATAATCATTCTGGTTGGAGAAGCAACGGTAATATATTAATGGGGCCAGAAAAACAAAAAGGAGTAGGCAGGACACATGATGTCCAATAAGGGGAAGTTTGTTTACTTCAGGAAGAAAGGCAGATGGGTCAGACAGGCAGGAGAAGGGGTTGCAGGCTGATGCGCCGACTTGAAATAACCAAACCGGGGAAGAAGAAAATAGTATGAGATTCAGGGGATAATAATCAAGGGAATTAGAGGAAGCCGTTCCCAGGGGGACAGAATTTCGAACGGGGCTTTTGAAAATCTGAGAACAAGGACGAACTTCCGACAGTGTTTTTACCAAAGGGTTAAGGAAAAAACGGGGCCTGCAGTATTCGGGGGATAGAACCCTGATAAGACTGCAGGTCAGCAGTTGTTGAAGGTTAATTCCTTGTAACAAAATCATGGTCAGATATTAGGAAAGAAATTGGAAAACTTGGAAAGATTGGAATGAAAAACCATTGAATACGTTGGTTAACAGAGGCTCAAAAAGATAATGTAAGACGGGATGAGGAGTGAAACAGAAGGGAAAGGCAAAAATGTTGTTGCAAAGCGGTACAGCAAGTAGTATTGGAGGACGAGGAAGAGGGTTGAATGGAGAGACCGAGTTGAGGGGTCCCCGGGAGAAACAAGGAACAAGGAGCAGGAGGGTGGCTACATGGGGGCTCCACCCTGGTGTTATTATTGTAAAGAGGAAGAGCGTCATTTCAAGAGGGAATGTCCCTAAGCGACGACGGGAGGTGCAGTTCGTAGCAATCATGGAGGAAGAAAGGGGAGTCAGGGGGTCCGCTCCCGGGGTGTATGGGATACACACGGGAAACCTCTGGTAAATTTGAATTCGGACCCCAGGGAGAGGATATTGATATTTTATGGTGTTCGGGAGCAGAAAGATCGAGTATAATAAGGTACCAGAAGGAATGCGCTTGGGTAAAAAAATAAAAACAGGTTAGAATCTCAGGGGTTTAGAAGGGATAAAGTGATGGCATTACCGTGGTACGAAGTGGGCTTGTGGTGTAAAGATGAGAATCGGGAAACTATGGAAGATTTTAATCTGGTACCCCAGGCAGGGATAAATTTGGATGTGAAGTGATTACAAATTCAATTTAGGAATGGGAACAGCCCATGTAGGGGGATAGATAATCGTCAATTAGTATAATTGACACGGAGGACGAGGGAGAATAGTCCCGAGGTGTGGGCCAAGGAAGGAAAACCGGGGTGGGCTGCAGATTCCCCCACCCTTGAAGATAGCTCTGATAAAAAGAAGTGAAATAGTACGGGTAAGGCAATATCCATTTACTATGGCTAGAAGAAGAGGACTTCAGGTAGATATGGAGAACTCCCTCTAAAAGGACGGTATATTAGAGAGTTGTATGTCCCCATATAACACCCCCGTAATCCTGTAGGAAGACCGACGGGACGTTAGATTGGTCCAGGATCTCAGGGAATTAAATAAGGTAGTTAGAAACGCGACACCCGGTGGTCCCGAACCCGTATACCATAATGGGACGGATACCCCGAATCACAAAGTGGGTTCAGGGTGCGTAGTATTAAACGGACGCTTTTTGGAGCTGTCCCCTGGCGAAGAGAGCGCGAACTTTTTGCGTTTGAATGGTGAAAACCCAGAGAAAACCAAAAGGAAACAGCAGATCGGTGGACCTGCACTCCCTCAGGGATTTAAGAGTCCAAACCTGTTTGGAACAGATATTAGAACAAAGTATTAGAGGACGTCACGAGACTGAGGACGACACAGCTGTTGCAGTTGTTGGTGATTTAATTACTATCAGGGGAAGAAGAGGAGGCAGTTAAGGATGCAACAATAAACCCTCCTGAACTTTCTGGGGGAAAAGGGGTTGAGAGTGTCTAAAAGTAAGATTACAGACTTGTGGAACGAGAAGTTAAAATATCTAGGACACCTGATAAGCGATGGGAAAAGTGAATAAAACCCAGAAGGATGCGGGAATTTCCGGATGCCAATGCCGAAAAACATGAAGGAGAGTTGGAAGTTTCTTGGACTGATCGGGGATTATTGTAGATTATGGATAGATGACTATACCCGACAGGGTAGGTTTCTATATGATAAATTAAAGGTGAAGAAAAGGATAATAGTAAGTGGGTACCGGGGGACGAACACCAGTTTAGGGAAATTATAGAACAGTTTAATCACTTGCCCCTGTACTGGGCTCTCCCGTCTATTGACCAGCCATTCCATCTTTGTAAATGCAGAAAATGGAATTGCGCTGCGGGTACTGACCCAAGGGAAAGGAGGGAAGCGGCAGCCCGACGCGTTCCTCTCCAAACTCTTGGATCCAGTATGCGGGATGGGCCTGTTTGATATTCAAGCGGTAAGCGGCAACAGCAGTGTTAGTGGAGAAGTAGGAAATTGACGTTTGGAGGAAACTCTGGTGGTGTACACTTCCCCAACGGTCCGGACGATACTACTTCAGACTGTCAGTCGGTGGTTGACGGATTTAGAATTTTTGGAAGTATGAGGTTTTACTTATCTGGAAAGAATGATTTGATCCATAGTAACGGATAAAAAACTCTAAATCTCTCTCAGTTTTTGTATAGGAGGTGCTGAGCAGGAAGGGGAGTTACAGAACATGATTGTTGTGAGATATAGAACTTCAGACAATGAGTAGGGAAGATTTAGAGGAACGACCGCTTGAGACAGGGAATAAAGATGGTTCATTGATGGTCTCTTTCCCATGCCTAGACGGAAAAATGTATAGTGGGTATGCTATAATAACCAGGAGAAGGTTTGATAAAGTGGGAAGCAGGCAGGTTTACCAGGAACGTTGGTCCGCGCAAACGTGTGAAACTGTATGCATTACTGAGGGTCATTGGCAAACTATTGAAAGGCGGGAAAGAAGGAACTGATGTATACGGACTCCAAGTATGCCTCTGGGGTGGTACACACCTTTGGGAAAAATCGGAAAGAGAAAGAGGGTGAATACAGCCAGAGGAAAGGTTGGCTCATGAACAGTTAATTGAGAAAAGCTTTGGAAGCACTAAATTGCCATGAAAGAATGGGCGGTCATGTAGCAGGCCACCAGAGAGGGAATTCGCTGAGAAGCTAGGGGAACAGGGCAGTCGTAGTTGCCGCTATGCCAGCGCGAACAGACTAAAGGAACGGTAAAAATGCTGTCTCTGATACCGTTTGAGAGCGGGGAACAGAGATGAATACCTGTATTCTCGCGGGAGGAGGAAGATTAAAATGAATGAGTTGGGTGCCCGGCGCTCCACGGACGGGAAGTGGTGGAAGCCGGACAAAAAAACAAATAATTACTAAAGGGATTGATCCGAGGGATTTGATTTAGACAACTACATTCGCATCGCACTGGGCGAGCTCTGGCTATGTGCGACACGATCTTCGGGACTTAGGCCTGTAGAGGCATTTATTCTTTAGCCAAGCGGGCGGTGTCTGGTTGTGTAGTGTTGTCAAAGGTGTATAAGAAGGTAATGAGAGCTGTCCCAGGGGGAGGACAAACAATTGGCATTAAGGACCATTCCAGAGTTACAGGGTTAGACTTCACAGAATTACCAAAAATAGTCAGCAGTGGATAATATCTTTTTGGTTAAATAGTGGATCATTTCGACCCATGCGTGCGGGTAGAGGCATTTCCACGATAAATGCACACTGCCCAGGCAGTTACTACAGATATTGCTGGAACAAAATCTTCCCACGATATGGAGTAATTGAATCCATGACTCAGATCGAGGAATACTATCTTTTTAGCTTCCAACGTGCAACCTGTTAATTAGTCGCGTTCCTTGGGAATAAACGGATATGCTTACTCCATGGCAACCCCAGAGTTCGGGAAGAGTGGAGGGATGAATTGCCACTCTAAAAATTCAGATAACTAAAATTAATGGAGGAGACGGGGGTTACCCTGGACTAAATGTCTACCAATTGCTCTATTGCGGATTTACGGACGGGCACCACGAAAGGATATTGTCGGTGTCTCCCTATGAAAATGTTGTTTGGATTGCCTTATTTTGGGAAGGTGGAAGGCACACCAACCTTTGAGGGAGGTGATGTATTCTTGAGGAACTATTACTGGCAGTGTCC
The DNA here is from genome assembly GCA_035221665.1 of Okamejei kenojei. Taxonomy (NCBI): domain Eukaryota; kingdom Metazoa; phylum Chordata; class Chondrichthyes; order Rajiformes; family Rajidae; genus Okamejei; species Okamejei kenojei. Next base: position 88,036 of record JAVHYY010000649.1, read on the forward strand.
CGTTTCCCCTTACTAGAAATTAAAGCGAAAGGATTATCTGGTCCAAAGGCCCGCCATTGAATTTCAAATACATGCTGTAAAGGCCGGCGACTGGGTACTGTGTCAAAAATTGGAAGGAGGAGAAAACTCCAGCCCAGGTGGACTGGACCGTACCTAGTATTAATGACAACCGAGACAGCAATACGAAAACAAAAGAGAAAGGTTGGACCCGCGCGTCGGGTTAAAGACCCGTCGATCTCCCGTACCTGAGGAGGAGGTAACAGTGGACGGTGAAGCCGGGAAGTAAACCCCTTATACAGTATTTTTATAAAAAGATAAAGCATTGGGAGGAATGTATAATGACTGTATGATAAGGAGCAGTCGTGGTAGTGGTTTGCTTGGTAGGTAATTGTGTAAAAGGTATTAATAACTTGTGATAAATGTTATCATCTTTTCAATACATGAGGGGTTAATAACCAGATCATTTACCTATCATTCCCATGTGAATAAAAGCCTTGCCATGACCGATAGACTAGAAATCATTTGTAAAGAGAGGGGGAAAGGAGTATTTGATGGCAGGCAATAGGGGGTATACTAGGGCAGTTTGGGGCCGTTACCTGCCCAAGGGGTGAGAGATGGTTTGATGTTCAGTTTGTTTTCCCTTCTCAGATCATAAAAAGAGGGCTATAGATAAGACGAAGGAAGGAAGTACGTGAAATTTACTTAAGGTAGGAGTCACGTAGCCTCCCCCTACCCCACATTACTCAGCCTCAAGTGCCACCTGACACTGTACGAAAAAATCAAGAAGCAGATCGAAATCCCTGAAGGAGAATAAAACCTGTTTGTGGACTTGGCCACCCGGATAGCTGGGACCTGAATGTGACTAACAGTTGGGTCTGCGGAGGACCATGATGAATTCTCTACGTATTGGCCGTGGAGAGGATCCTTTGTTGAAATATTGGGACCTGATGGGGTGGAACTGGACAGCTGGACAAGACCGAGATCCTAGGTATGGGTCCTGACAGATGCTCCGGTCGGGACTGCAGTGTATTGCTTAGGCCCTGGGCCAAAGGATGCCGTCTCTCGTAGCGCAGCCCCTGCCAGCGCATCGTCACCAGTGGCCAAAAGCAGTCCCGTGTGTGGTGGCCCAGAGGAGTTAAATGGTTCGAATTAAGAAATATGGGGGAAAAAACTGCGCTATCCGGATGGAGATTGATGGAGTGGAATCAGCCGGATATGGAAACTGCACCGGGAATACCCTTATCAAGGGGATCCCAGTTATTGCGTGATATATGGAACAAGGTTGCTCTAGTGGACCGGCCCTGAAGGATGTTATGGATATGCGCTTTCAAGGCATACTCGGTGTTACGATGAATTGGAGCGGGACTTGTTTTATTGGATGGGTACAACCTGGATTTTCTTCCTGTTAAACCCCAAAGAAGGCCAGTCGTTAGGAACACCTGTATTTGATGACCTGCCCCATATCGGGAAAAAAGAGGAACATAGGACATTGGAGAATGGGAGAAGATGAGTGGCCACCAGCAGAATCAACTCATATCCGCGACCAGCCACTTGGGCACAAAGATGGATCCTGGGGCTTACCGAACACCAGTATTAATGTTTAAAAAACCGGATCATTAAGGCTACAGGCAGTACTGGAGGTAATTACCAAACCAAAATGCGGGGGCGCTGGAGATGCTGGGCAAAAGCAGCAGACGAGGATGCGAAAACAGCAATATACAGAGCAGGTTAGCCCTAGAATACCCTTCTGGCAGCAAGAAGGAGGGGGTATGCGGGAAATTCCAAACCTCTCTAACATTGCTGTTTGAACATCGATTGATAATGGACCAGGCAGTATGGACATATCAGAAGTGCGATCCGGAAATTGGCGCATGTTCCAATACAAAAGTTTGAATTCGAGTATTGGAGAACCCAATGGTGGGATTTCTATCCTCGGAGGTAACATTGGGGGAGAACGGTGGGACTTGGGTTTCTATGTCCTGAGTGGCTGGGACTGATCTTTATCCCCTGTTGTATCCTTGTTTTAGGGAACTTATTACCAGAAGTAAAAGTAAGATGCAGGCTGTAGTCATGCCTATGGAGGAGGAAGGGGAAAACTATCAGAAAATAATGGGTGTTTGGCGGCCTGGGGTTAGGGCCGCGGCGGGGGGGGGGTGGGGGGGGGGGGGGGGGGAGGGGGGCGGGGAGGCGCGTGGGGGGGGGGGGGGGTGGCGGGGGTGGCGGGGACCAGTGGGGGGGGGGGAGGGGGTGGAGAGGGGTGGGGGGGGTGTGAGGGGGGGGGGGGCAACAGGCGGGGGTGGGGTGGGGGGGGGGGTGGGGGGGGGTGGGGGGAGGGGTGGGGGGGGGGGTCGGGGAGGTCGGCCTGCTTGGGGGGGGGGGGGGGATGGGGGGGTGGAGGGGGGGGGTGATGGGGGGGGGGGGTGGGCGGGGGGGGTAGGGGGGGTGGGAGGAGGGGGGGGCTGGGTCGGGGTGGGTGGGGGAGAGGGCTGTCGGAGGGGAGTGGGGGGTTAGGCGGGGGGGAGGGTGGGGGGGTTAGGGGAGGAGGGTTCCGGAGGGGAAATGGTGAGGGGGGGGGGATATGGTTGATGTGCTGTGGTTGGGGGAGGGGGGATTATAGGGCTAGGGCTGTTTTTTTGGCAGTTCCTTTTGTTTTTTTGTTTGTTTGTTGTTTTGTTTTGTTTTTGTTTAGGTTGTTTTTTTTATTTTTTTTTTTTTTAGAATTTTTTTCTTTGTTGTTTGTTGGTTGTGGTTCTTTGTTTTTTTTTATTTTTTTTTTTTTTTTTTTTTTTTGTTTTTTTTTTTTGTTTTGATGTTTTTTCTGTTTCTTTTTTTTTTTTATTTCTTTTTTTTGTTTTTTTTTTTTTTTTTTTTTTTCTTTCTTTGTTTTCTTTCCCATTTTTTCTTTATTTTTTTTATTTTTTTTTTTTTGTTTTTTTTTATTTTTATTTTTATTTTATGTTTTTTTTTTTTTTTTTTTTTTTTTTTTGTGTTTTTTTTTTTGCTTTCTTTTTTTTTTTTTTTGTCTTTATGATTTACAGGAGGAGAAGGTTAGGACGGTGTTACGTCAGTTCGAATTGAAGGGAACTTAAAATGAGGGTTTAATCCGTGTATGCGTAGCAAAGAAAAAGGGAGAACCCTCTAAAAGGAGTTTTTTAAGAGAATTCAAACGAGAGGGGATGGACAGGAGATTCTGACAGCAGTGTTCTGAAAATTGCCAGACCATCCATTGAGGCCTTGGGTAAGAAGAGATAGCATTTGTTATAGTTAGAGACAAGGGGGTGATTAGAGAAATCCCTATCGTGGAAAGGAGTTGATGGAATGGGGACCCTTGTACTGACGTAGTCTTAGCTTTGTACTTGATATAGGAAAAAACTGAAAGGGTTCACTTAGGGGTGAGTGAAAACTAGGGTAGGGATGAGAACTGTGCATGCTTGAATAGAATAAATGATATTATTACAACACACACTGGTCAAGAATTGCTCTTTTCCATGAACATGGTTTTGAACATGCAATGTCCTGATGATGGGAGGTGCGAGCCGGGATGTACGGTGGGTTGTACCTACAGAAATGGCACCTCCGTCTCCTGATTGTGAGAGAGGTCCGGTGGAGAAATTGAATGTAAGATTTTGTGTATTAAAGGGGGATGATCTCCCTGGCTTCCAGGGTGTCTCGAGTTGGGGACCCCCCCCCGGCACCCGGTTGCAGACTCG